>VZRN01004310.1:996810-1030663 GCA_013397935.1 Dasyornis broadbenti
GGAAAATGTTTCCCTCCCCCCCCCCCCCCCCCCCATTTTCCAATTCATGAAAATATTCCTTTCATTCATCCCCAAAGCTACCATTAACTGACTCATTAACTCTATCAACTCATTCAATTTATACTATTTATTAACATTCTCCATTAGGTATTCCATTGCAGTTGATTGTAATGAAATATAGAGGACAATATTTAGACAAAATATTTGGAGAAAAGTGGTACATGTCAGTGATTAGATGTAGAATTTGTTTTTTCTTATTAACAACTGATTTCGCTTTCCACTTCTCTTGAACTCTAAGTAGTAACTCAAAAAAATTGAAATAAGATGTTCTGTCTGAGGACAGAATTTAAGTTCTTTACTTCATCAATGATCAAAGGGCCTTCTGCTGCCCTTCCTGTCACTTCTCAATGCATATGTACCAGCAAAAGTTTTGTCAACTAATCTTACATAAATCTCTAGGCAAAATGATGCTTGAATTTGCTGTGGTTATTCTCTGGAGAACAATATAAACTTTTTTGCTGTTTCATTCTGTACTTAGGGTACCTCTACCAATGTCTCTTCAAAACCACCAACCTTCATAATGTCTGGAGGTTTCACCAACTGTGTAAAAAACCCCTTCTAAGTACTCCAGGAAGTAGTTTTGCTAATCCAGCATCTGACAATTTATTCTGAATCAATACTCAAATATTTCTTAGTGTGGTACTCCAGCTTTTTAACATTTTAATTATTTTAAGTGTCAAGTAAAAACAAGCTGCAGAGAACTAACAGCAATTTATTTTCCAATAACACATTTTACTATGATTTAGCCCTTTTGACTTAATAGATATAAATTAAATTTCTTTGGTTGTTTGTCTTGATTTGAGCTTTTTAATACAATAGTTTTATACAGCTTTAAGAAGAAAAATTTACTTCCAGTTCTAAATGGTTGGAACTGACTTTTGAAAAGAATGTTAACAACATCTTTAAGCAACTAGTCATGCTTTCTACTTGAGTGGGTGTGTGCCTTTAGCTTGCTAACGAGCCACTCCTACTACAAGACTTGAAAGATAAACTGTAAGTAATTGGGAATTCACACCTGGAAAGAGGGTCCAAAATTCTGAAGTCAAATATACTTTTATGACAACCATTATCAAAGTTATAACCAGGTTGGATGGGGCTTTGAGCAACCTTGTCTAGGGAAAGGTGTCCCTGCCCATGATGGGGGGTTGGAACGAAGTGTTTTTAAAGGTCCTTTAAACCAAAACCTTGAAATGATTCTGTGATTTTATGATATATAATGGCAATCCCTTCCCTCCTCAAATAGGAAAAAAAAGTCTCAGTTCACAACCATTTGTGCTCATGCCCCAAAATAACACGACCAGATGCACAGAAAACTTTATTCTATTTCAAACCCAGTTGTCATAACCAATATGAGTTTAGTACAGCATAACCTATACTAGTCACATATTTGCATGCATATTGCATGAAGCTATGCATAAGCAATAAAAAAATGTTTCAGGGAGGTATATAAAGTTTTCTAGAGTTGAAAGGTCAGATTAAGTTAGTTTACCAGCTGATACCATACATGGAAGAAGGTAGTGTTAACTCATTTTGAGACCAGCCAAAGGTATGACAATGTCTATCTGTAAAATTAAAATGTAAAAGAAACAAGAAGATCTTTTAACAATGAAGTTTATTATCCATGTTTGGAATTACCTATCCTGAAATCATGTTTCCTCAATTGCATTCCCATCCTAACTCCCAGGTCAATTCACTCAGAATATTCTTGTCATAGGTGACAAACATGCACTTGTATTTTATGGGTTTCAAGGGTGTTATTAAATGAATCATCCACTAAAACAGCTATTGAACACTTTTTGAAGACAATATAAATCAAAGTGAAGGAATGGTTAAAAAAAATCTGATCTATTTAGTCAGATCAAATCAACAACAATTTTTTCCCCATTCTTCAATTTACTTCCCAGCTATCATATCAGATTTTGGTATATTCCTTCTGAAGTTACTATTTCAGCAATTTCCATTTATTTATTCAGACATAAATTTTAGACTTTGGTTTGTGCAAGTATAAGTAAAAATATATTTCTGTATGTTTTTTCTCCACAGAGTTTAAAAGCAAACTGATTTTGAACAGTAAAGCATTAAAAAAATCCAACCAAAAGTTACCAGCTTTTCATTTCTGCAATGACAAGGGCAACTTCTTGAAAGCAGCTCGCTCCATCTTTACTGTAAACCTCAAATCACGCTGTAGCATTGTTCTTTACGTTTGGCATGGAACAATTTGAAAGACTTATCTTTTTAAATGTCACACAGTGATAGGAAAGACCAGCAGAAGACTGATAGCCTTAGGAACCAGTTTCAAAAGTAAATCAATCTTCTCGGTATCCCTTCCTTTCTTTGTTTAAGGGTTCACAGCACAGTTGCGTTCTTGGTAAATTTGCATGTCTCTAATTGTTCTTTAATTCCAAGAATGGAAAAAATGTAAAACAAGTTATAGATGTTGTCCCCATTCAGCATGGGGACATAAAGCTTAAAGATCTGTGAGATTTGACTACCTTCATTTCTTGTTTCTTTTATTTTATAAAAGGAAAGTTAGAGAATATGAAGAAAAAGGTACTATTTTCAAGTAAAGAAAGCCAGAAATAAATGCTTGTAACTGGTTGTGGTTCTGCATGGCAGATCTAAGGAAAAATGTGAAAGTAAAAACAATTCAGCCTATTTTTTTAATCTACTATCAAGTAGAGTACATCTGCCGAAAACACATGCACAATAATATCAATGCATATTAAGCCCCAAAAACTGGAACTAGTAACTGTTTTCAGAATAAATTCCAGACTGGAATAGTTTTAAAGAAGAATCTGAAACAGAAAATGAAGACTAAAACAGCACTATCCTGTAATTCTGGATTTTATACTCTGGGTACTCACTTAACATTTAATAAAACATCAGCATTCCTGCATGCTATGCAGCCCAGTTTTACATCTGTCAAATCCCTGCATGTATTCGTGAACTCTTTAAGATTAGTGGGCTAGGAAAATGCAAATTTTGGAAGCAATATTTTCTGGAGGGTAGAAGGAGAACTGACAAAGCATGTTTCGGAAATGAGTTTAGTATTAGAAGCCCAAGACATATTACCATCAGTCTGGTGGTAAAAAAGTACCAAACCAAAACAAAGCACAACTGGAGCTAAAATGGAAAAAATACGTGTAAAAATTATGGTAGAAAAATAGTGCAAAGGGTTACTTCAAGTTCCCCTTGAACTCAAGATTAAAAGACTAAATAGAACTGGTATTTCAGGAATAGATTGAAAGCATGCTTCCAGCATCTCTCATTATGCAGTTATAACATTTTATTATTTTTTAAGATTTTTATTTGCATATAATAGCCAATTGAAACTGCAGAACTTAAGGTGAGATGCATTTTTATGCATTGTATGTTGGCTTCTTATGCCCGCCAATTTTTTTTTGTTCGTATTTATAAGTAGAATAAATTAAAACCCCAAAACAAAACATGTCCCACCAAAACCCCCAGGTATTTCCTGCACAGGCTGAGAGAAATACTCTATGATGCTTGCTCGTTTTAGAATTCAAGATGTTTTGTAGTTGCCAAGTCTCAGTACTAAGGCAGGAATGGCAATGGTGACTGGGGTCAGCTGAATGCCCAACAATCACCAGGTAAATCCATAGTGACCAAGGAGACCTGAGGCCGGGGTGGGAATTCAAGTCATCATGGCAGTGCTGAGAACAGCAAGAAATAAAGCCCAATACAGCACACCTCTGATGTAGCTCAGGCAAGAACTGCATCTAAATGCAATGTGTAGATCAATAGGCAGAATCTGCACACACAGGGGCCCAGGTGAAGCATTTGACAGCTCTCTGGCAGTATATGACTTTCTACTTCTCACTTCTCTTTCTGGAAATTTTTCTGTATTTATAGATGTCTGGTCCAAGGTCACACAACTGCACTATGTCATAGCTGGCTTTCAACACAAGCTACTCAACCTTGGGGAAAAGGTTGCAAAGAGTTATGGAAAAACACAGTTATAGGCTGGTCAGGTCAGCTAAAGCCTCTTAATGCACTCAGGACTCTGACAGAAAAATTCTTTATTATCCAAAACCCAGAAGGCTGCCTATTATTCTCATTATTGCTTCAAATAGATCCTTAGCCAAATATGAGAGAAAAATCTACTGATGTTTTTACTTAATGAGTTACTTCAGAAAATTTTAGCCTCAAAAAACTAATTCAAATTTGATTCCAGGAATCCTTGCTCACCTAGTTTCCCTACAATTACCATTAGTTTGGTAGCAGAATATTTCAGCACCGGTGTATTTCTCCAGGAAGAGGATTTTTTCATATCTTTCATCTGATTCTCAAGTTACTTCATTATTCCCATCTTGATCTCTTTATCTCTTCATCTCTGTGATGCCTGCATCATTACCAAGGCTCAGATGTACACTCTTTTCTGTCCTGAGCCACTTATTCACTGCACAACCAATACAGAATGTGATTACTTAGAAAATGTAACTCCTGGATTACTGAGGCAATCTTGCTTAGCCTTCAGCAGAAGTCATGTGGAGAAGTCCTATTTAGCTTTAGGATTTCCATAGAAAATTGTATGCAAGTCTAAAATCAGGGTTAGTCATATATTTGTTTTGTAAACTAAAGTACTGTCAATGCAAAAATTTGCCTAGTGTCAGTGATCAAAACTGTTCAGAGTACAGGAAACAAGCACAGGTTTGTATTTTAATGTGACCGATCAATCTCTGTGAACAGAATATCCTGAAAAATAAACGATGCAAATTGCATAACAGTAAGTAACAGATTCAAAGACTAGCAATGTTTGCATACGTGTAACTTGTGTTTGAAAGCAAATGATTGATTTGTGAAAGTCTTCCACTGCAATTACAAGAAGCTGAGCTCTGGATGTATCTGAAAACTAAGGATGGAAGTCATTATTTCTGTGGAGTGTCCAGAGATCAAAGATGGCTGTAAGACTCATGTCCCTGAAGAAATCAAGCTGAGTTGGACTAAGAGCCAAGCTGCTTGCTGTATTGCACAGCCCTAGAGGATTACATAATTTTACTCCATAGCTATTAGCAATAATTCACTGAAAAATATTTGCAATAAAGCTGTTTATGTGGTCTGTTCCTGAGCTTCTCAAGGTCCTTGACCTACAAGCCTGTAACTGTAAATGGAAGAAGTTATACTCTTGCCCTTGAATTCCCTCTGATAGAAAATATAAAGTTCAAAACATTGTAGAATACTTATTATACCATTAATTTTAGAAGGACATGGGTTCATTTGAATGGAAGCTTCATATTCACCTCAAAGTATATAACTTTGTTTCTGTATGAAAATATCCAGAAAAAAAAAAAATTCTTCCAAAAAAAATAACTGTTTCATGATCAGCTTTAATAAAGTGAAGCCATGATAAAGTTATTTCAACGATGAAAATACATACCATGATGAAGGCCAGGTACGCCTGCCTTCAGTGTTTAGCTCTCAGTGAAAGGCATAGGTCCATATTCACCAACCACTACATGCTTATTTCGTTTCTAAAAGGACTCTCTTGTTGCTGTAAAGAGATGCAGAAAATACATCTACATGCTTAGCTGTACTTTTTTCCTAACTCCTCTCTTTCATTTAACCATGACTGAAATGTTCTGGGGGCAATAAATCTGATTTTTCAGGATTCTCTCTGGAAGGAGAAGTTCTGTGAAATGCTTGTTTACAGTACTCTGTGGTCTTATCAAAGAGTTCTTCAAGGACTGAACTTTCCAAAGGGTGTACATATAGACAAATATTTACACCACATCTATAATATTCGCTGTCTTGGTAATAGCATGATAGTCACACACACACCGCATACTGTACACAAGGAGAGGGGGAGAGGAAAAAAAGAAAGAAAAAACTATCTGTTCAGTTTAAAGAACAGTCACAAAAAGTGTGTGAATAAAATGTGACTGAATAAATGAAGTCTGAGTGATTAAAATTACTCCTGTCCATGGGTAATTAATATATTTTCAATGTGCTAGTAACACCAAATAAATGAACCATATGCTAAAAGAAGCCATCTGTGTTAGTAAATACTCCAATATAAGATGTTAAGTGTAATTAGAAAATTTGTCCTTCCCTTTTATTAGCAAAGGAAATTATGGGAAGTAAATGATGGTATTTGGAAATTTAAAAGTCAAATATTGGAAATACAGCTGGTCAGCTTTAATGAAGGAATGAAAAAATTCTCCATTTCTGTCTACAGCTGTTGAAAAATCAGAAGATTTGTTATGCAGAGGGGTTTAATCTTCAGGGGCTTACATCTCCTAAATTTTACTTTGAGATTCAGATGTTAACAGAAATCTCAGAATAAAATTAATTCAAGACCACTGAGCTTGAATGCATGAATTTTTGTGTAGGTAAAACTGTTTAAATCTCTGAAGCCACAAAACATTTCTGCACTGTGTAATAGTTATGTGAAAGTATAAGAAGACTGACCTTAGTATTGTGTTGGATCTTACTTACTCCCAAGGGAAGAAAGACATTGATCTACACTGGGACAAATGCAGGAGAAGGCTGCTGGGATGCCTGAGGGAACAGGACTTGGTTAGCCTGGAGAAGAGACAAATTTTGGGGGAACATAAGAGCAGGAAGGCCTCTTATCAAAGAGATGGAGGCAGGTCCTTCACAGCAGTGTGTAGTTGGAGCATGAGAGAAAATGACCTAAGTAGGCACATGACAGACTTGGATCTGCAAGGTTTTTCCACCCAAGGATGATGCCTTGAGAAGTTATGCTGTCTCTGTCCTTGGAGGTTTTCATGACCTGACTGCACAAAGCCCTGAACAACCTGACCTGACTTCATAACTGCTCTTGTCTAGAGCAGAGTTAGAAAAGTTCTGAGGTTCCTTACCACCTAAATTATTCTACAGTCCTATGCTTCAAAGCATCTCAACAAACTTATGTGAAAACAGAAAGATTTTAAACATCTTTTGTCAGTGTCTGACTCAGGTGAAGAATGATGTAATCTTTGGCAGATAAGCCAGTAGCCTGGACAGGAGCAGACTGTACATCTTAGCGTGTTTCTATTTCACCTTTTCAAGGTACCACATGAGGATAAACTGAATTGATAAAACGGAATCATGCCTGTTTATTTCTAATAGCCTTATAGGAAACCTGGGAGATCTAGCTTGGATATGTTTACATTTACTCATGTCAGTAAGGCTGCTCCCTAGTAAACATGCTAACATTCCAAGGAAAGTCGATGGACTTAAAGAGGCCTCAAATATAAATACATGCTCTATATTTAAGGCAAGTATATGCCAGGTAGACAACAGATAATATCACTGATGGATTTATCCTGCCAAATGTGTGCCTGTTTCATCAAAACTCTCACTACTTTGAGATATTTTCTTCATGCTGATAGCACCTCTTCTCAATATAACCCTGATAATTCAATCAGTTCAAGAACACTAATCCTAAAGAAACTATGCATTGTCAGTCAAGACATTTATGGAATGACTTCTCTGCCAGAACCTAGCTTTAATTTCCCGCTCAGAAGAGACTCTTCTCAAAAAATGAAATTGCTGTTAAGTTTCTAGGAGCTGAGTACATGGTGATGTTTTCTGAACATTTTCTAAAAAAACCCCCAAACCTACAGAAAATGAATTTATTTGAAAAATGAAATGACTAAAAGCAAATGTCAAAACCCTCCCAGCATATTATTGTAGTATAGGCAACTAAATGTTACAGTAAAGAGCTGAATTTTAGCTATATTTCTACCATGGACACTTACACAATTTCTTATATCAGAATTATTTCATGTACTAAAGCAGAACACATTTGATTAAGGAAGGGAAAACTTTATTATTGATTAAAATTTTAGTAGTTGAATTGTCCAAATTATTAGTTCGTTAATAAAAAAGTTAAAACTCTTCTACAGAAGAAAACCTTCATGTTATCTACCACTTTCTTGGTGTTATGCTCAAATTTCCAGTTTTCCTCTAAGTCATAAAGCTGTTAATTTCAGTCAGAGGGGTCAATTCAGTCATCAGAATCCTGTGGTCTTTGACAAGTGGCATTCATGATGGGAACTTTCTCCTCCTCTCCATCGGAAAGACAGTGATGTTAGCTTTTTCCTCCTCAATTTTGAGACTGTAGGGATTTATTTTAATATTATCTGAAAATAGTACACACCATTTCAAAATTTCATAATTATATATATATATATATATATATTTTACCCTCTCATTTCTAAAACTGGTTTTATCGAAACAACACCAAGTTGCACTTTTTTAGTCTGGGACCTCTGATAGTTTCCCTGTATTTCCATTCTTCCATGACATAATTTATTCTGGAGTCATAGGCAGCTCATCTGAGAGAAAATTTTCTAACTGCTTGTTTCCTTCATAAACTAAAACTAGAACAAATTTAGGAAATACTTACCTGACTGCTAGAAAACTGTAATTACAGCTAAACAAGCCCTGACATCCAGACAATCCTTCCCTTGTACTGTCAGACGAGTGTGAACGCTGCGTCCTTCTACTACGGTTGATCTGTCCACTAATTCTAAGCACATGATCAATTCCACTGTGCTAGGAGGAACCTATAAGATGAGTAGATGCCATTTGCCAAACAAGAAAATAAATACATGATTTTCAATAATATTTGTAATCATAACCAAGATTAAATATGCCTTCCTTCTTCAGCCAAAAAGCAGATACATAAAATCTGGTATTTTGAAATGTTAGTCATCTAAAGTTGAGCACACATTATTGACAGCAGACACTTTCTTCTGCATCCAAGTGGGATTAAATGATTTTTTTCTATAGAAGCCCATATGGGGGTGTGTTTTGGATTTATGACTAAAACAGGGTTCACGTACCAGTGTTACAACTGTTGCTGAGCAGAGCTTACACAGCATGAAGGTCTTCTTTTTCCCTACTCTGCCTGCAGCAAATGGTCTGGGGACACTCAGGGAGTTAGGAGGGAGCACAGCTGGAGCAGCACACCCCAGCTAACCAAAGAGACGTTCCATACCACACAACATCGTGCTGAGCAGTAAATCTGGGTGTGTAATGGGTGTTGTTGTTATCCAAGGTAGCTATTTCTGGGAAAGTAGCTGGGCATCAGTCTGCTGGTGGGAGGCAGTGAGGTTTTGTTTAATCTTTGAATCACTTGCTGGTTTTTTTTCTAATTTTCCCCTTCACTTATTAAACTGCTTTTATCTCCACCACAACTTATTTTCACTTTTGTCATTATTCTGTACCCCGTTCCACTGCAAGTGGGAGACTGAGCAACTAGGCTGTAAGTTATCTTCCATATAAGGACAACTCAGCATTAAACATTTTGTTTTGGTTTTTCACTACAGCTTTGTGTGTGAGAGTCAATGTGTGTTTCTGTGTCCATTTACATAATTACATAACTATAAATCACCAAACATTATTGCCATTAAATTGCAGCACTTGACATTACTATGTTATCCAGTTTAATAAGTGACTAAATTTAATAGTCTCCACAATGTATTGTCTGAAGAGGAAAAAAAAATGGTGATTTAATTTTCTTATCCTTGTTCATTGGTTTGTTTACTAAAAAAATCCACTTTACATGAAGTAGACTTGCCTTAAACAATCAAATTGAAAACTAATCTTGTGAGTAATTCCATTGCAGTGTCTGTTAGCTGATACCATATTTGCATGGCGTCATACTAATTTCCCCTGCAATGTGTAATAGACATACACCAGTATAATCTAGCTCAACCAAAGTATTGCAAACGTATTCATCTGCTAAGACTCTCCTCAAGGAGAATTTTTCATTTTGCCATTGTTAAGATCCAGTTATTAAAATTATTAGAATGATGCTTCTGCCCAAACTAAGATGCAAACAAGACCATATGCCATAGTCTATAGTACAGAATTTTATTTAGCAGTAAATGTGAGGTAGAGAGAGATAGAAAGTAGTTAGGAAAAAGGAAGAGAAGGAATAAGAGTAGAAAGATATACAATTACCACCCTTTGAATGCCACAACAAGATTTGGCTTTTACAATTTCAGTGTCTGTTGATGAAATTGGTGGTTTGATTTCTCAAAGGTGCAAGAAGCCCACAAAAGAAAAGTTCCATGGGCTACATATGTATAGCTCTCAGTTTCAGGTGGGAAAGCCCAGGTAACTCCCCTGGGGCAGGCAGTTTCACACTGAATGATGTAATTAAGCGGATGCCACAGCTGCCTCTCCTCTCAGCAGAGCTGAGTCAATTCTGGCCCATGAGAAGAGGTGAATATCTTCATACCACCTGTGAATGTCCAAGTACTTCCCTGGAGGGGAGTTTCCACAGCTGAGCCATTATGTAAGTGAGGACATTGGATGATAAAAAAACCCTTCCCAGAAATTTGCCTCTTATCAGCCTCTTCCCTTTTCTTGTTCAATACCCAGCTTTAGCTTCCTGTGTTGGGTGTGCATGCCCTCTGCACCTGGGCACTTAATGGATTGTTTGAGTCATTAATCAGTCCAGCCTCTCACAGCCATCTAAAATTATTTTTCCTGTCATACAAAATAAAATCGTGTGGCATCTATAACACTACTATTCTAAAGAAAAGGAAATCAGCAAAGAGTTCAAGAGTTTTCCCTCTCAAGAAAACAAAAAAGTCAAATTGATCTCACTCTTTCCATATTATGAGGCACTCTGATAGGTCTAAGTAACCCCATTCTGAACACAAATTCCATTTCCACTTTATAAAATTACCCAATGCTAGAAATAGCATGCAAAGAATTTAAGAGGCAGGTGATCTACTTGCACTGGGATTCAAAATAAACACTATCATCAGGTTTTGCTGAGAAATTAATCTTGATGATGTTTAGATTAGACAAAGGAAATATTTTTATTGATTTATTTGCTTGTTTATGTGCTTGAGAGAGAGATGTTAGAAGTTAGGATGTCTATAGCTTTCTGAGAATTATAGCTAAGTCTATAATTCTCAGAAATAAAGTTTTGCAATAAAATAGGAAAATGATAAGATTTCTTCTGAGATTGATGTAAGGAAGGGAAAAAGTTAGATAGAATTAATTTTAAAATGTAGCTAATTTATTTATTTCTAAACCCAGTTTTTATTACAAAGTTTTTGCAGCTCTTAAGATCCAGTGAAAATAGAAAGTATCCTATAGATGTAAAAAGAAGGAACATCACATCATTAGAGATTCTTTTCTGCATTTGTGACCATTTACTTTTGACTGATGTTATCACTTTTCTACTCTGTGACACTGAAAAGTATTATTACCTACAATCTAATGTATTCTTTTCTTTCACTCTTGTAGTGCAAATTGCTTTGTTAAAACTTGCAATAAACCTTGTTATGTTTCTGTGTTGTGATTTTTAAAATTTTTATTTTATTTTACTTTTTTATAAGGTAGGTGGGGAGACTTTTTACCAAGGTCTGTAGTGACAGCACAAGGATCAATGGTTTTATACCAAGAGAGGGTAGGTATAGAATAGATATTAGGAAGAAATTCTTTATGATGGTGAGGCCCTCACAAATGTTGCCCTAAGAAGTTGTGGATGCCCCATCACTGGAACTGTTTAAGGCCAGGTTGGATGGATCTTTGAACAACATAATCTAGTTGAAGATGTTGCTGCTCATCACAGGGGAAATTGGACTAGATAGTGTTTAAATAATGTGGTCATTTATTTAGAATAACTCATTGTTTCACTGAAATAGTCCAAATTATATAAAAATAATGAGACATAATTTATTATTATAGTTATAACTCAAAACCACTACAATATACAAGTCCCAGCCGTCTTGTTTACTACTGCTCCTGCATCTCTCAGGAAGTACCATCAGATCTGTCAACAACATTCACTCAGTAGTGCAAGAATGTATCAATATTCACATATGTTGTTGCTGAAGGCTTCAACTCTCCATTTGCTGATTGTAAGAGTTATTTTAAAAAAGAAGTGTGATTTCCCAAGACTGATAAAGATTTCTGTTTTGGAACAGACTCCAAACAGTATAAGAAGGTGAAAATGAAGATTTGTTATGATTACATACACAGAGAGATATATGAAAGAGACAAGTGCATCAATGTTTCACTGATATAAAAACACTTTGTGCAATCATCTCTTTCATCCGTGGAAACCAGACTTTAGCCCATAGAGAAGACTGAAAAAATTCTGTTAGCTACAGTCATAGAAGGTTGCACAGGTAGCCATCAAAATAAAACCACTGGATCTTGTCACTGCAAGGGTAAAAAGGTGGATGAGAACCAAACAAAAGATCCTATCCTGGAAAACACCAGAAGAACTGAGTACATTAGGCAAGGTGAGCACGGGTCTGGCATATGAATCATTCTTCCCAAAACTTGCAATGCAGAGAAACAGATGAAACTGAAAAACGGCAAATAAATTATCAGCTTTTCAATTTGCTTCTGTGACCTGACTACTTTGCGCAGTGGATGTGCAGTAGACTTTTAGTAGCCTGACTAGATTTCTATAAGGAAACATAGGAGGAGGCAAAAAGGGAAACACTGGTAGTGGGGATAAAGTAAACATAGATTAGGTAGATTAGGTATAATCCACTTGAGATATAGTTTGCAATTCTTATTCACATTGAACATTTGCACTTATTAAGGTTGGCCAAATCTGGCCAACACAAATGTTGTGTGCTTCATCCAATCCCATTAAGTTATAGACATAACTGGATGCTGCTGTTTCACTGCTTCTATGTATTTGCAAATCCCACATGTACAAAATAAATGTTTTATCAAGGATTTTTTGGATAATTTTTACTAAGTCCATGCTGTCATTTCTGGAGATCATGTTCTATGATAGCACAATTCCTTAAATTAATGCTTGCCAAAGAAATTTTAAAAACTAACCAAGAAAACAACCAACCAAATAAGGGAGTGTTCACTAAAAGATCAGAAGATAAGTTTAGGAAGCAAGGAAGGCAGTAGAGATAAAAAGTGTATTATTCATGAGTGCAAGCAACTCAATGATAATTCTGAAATAACAAAACTTCTACTCTATTTCTTTTTTAAAGTCCTTTCAGGGAAAGATGAAAATTTTCTGAGAATTAGGAATTAGTGAACACCAGGTCAATATTGCTGTCGATAAAAGTAGATAAGAAAGAATTGTGAAAATTTTCAAAGATTATATAAGTAAACAGGTCAGTATGGTATGAATGTCATTATGTTGAGGGAGTTAGGTAATGACTTGCTGAACCACTTGCAATTATATAACAGTCTTGATGAACCTACAAGAAAATATAAAAGAATTTTAGTAGCACTGAAATCTTCTTTAATTAGACTTTAGTTCAGTATCCTAGAGGAAACAGAGTTTTCTGCCTATAAAATTTAAATCTCATTTAGAGAGAAACTTAAATTTAGAGTCAAAAGCAAAGTATGTTGAAGTTAATGAGATGCTGGAAAAAAACTTGTTTTGATTTCAGTAATCTAACTATCAAGCCCACCTTACAAACATACTGTTACATTTCAGAAAAGACGGAGAGGGAGAGAGATTGCCAAGACCAGAGTGGTTCTTGTTCAGTTGTTCTCTGACTCTCAAAAAAGGAAAGGAAACTGTGCAGAAATCCATCAACTCTCTAGTTATTTTCTGACAGGTGCAGAACAAGAAGACAAAACCCGTCATATGTCCCTACCCTTGTCAGGGGAAAGGGGTGGAATTAAATGATCTTGAAGGTCCCTTGCAAGCCGAATCATTCTATGATTCTATGTTTACTAAGATTAATAGTCAGATCCTCAGTCAGTGGCAAGAACAGTATAAGCATTTTAAAGCTCATTCATAATGAAGATTAATATGGGAGCTGGAGTTACCAATTTCTTCCATATTAAACTGCTTTTAGAGCACTATTGATTGTCTTTTTCTGAGGAAATTTAACTGAAATTACCTGAAAATAGTTGGATTTCTACATGTCTCAGGTTCATTACAAGTTCCAAGACTTAGATTTGCCATTCCAGAAGAACAAAGGTGGCAAAAGTTAGGGGAACTATGATATAAGGAATTATGTGCTTATCATCCATCAGAGAGACACACAGAATTCCTCAAACAGATGCTGAGATGTTTCTGACTCTTGTACTGTGTCTGTGACAATGAAGACTCTTCTGCCAAAGTAAATTTTAATCTTTTTTTCAGAGAAAAGGAATATCTTTTATTAACAAAAACACTAGAACAAAAATTTTGTTTAGGACTGGTTGACTGTTTCTTGTTCATATGGAGATATTAGGCTGGTAGGTGGGGAAGAAACTTTTTCAGTTGCGATAGGCAAAAATTGCTAGGTAATAACATTTGAAATAGAAAAATAAAAAGTGAAGCAGTAGTAGATAGAAACAGCAGAAATATAAAACGGGAAGACAGCTATTTAACAGGAAATCTTAGGATGACAAAATTCTACTCTGGGAATCACTTAATGAAGTATGTCAGTACAGAAAAAGAAAATGGAATACTGTAGAAAAAAAGAAAAGCCCTATAAAATATGCTTTGCACTATAAGCTGTTGTTTCTGCCATGGAACAATGGTGATATGGTCAGAGTTTTTTTACATTTCTTAAGAAATATATGATTATTTAATAAGTCCATTTAAAAAGGTACGTTAGATTTTCTTTTCCTCCTGTTTTCATTATAGGAAAACAGAGTAAAAAATCTGCTGCTGCATTTTCACAAGCATTTGTCTGTATCCTCAGAGTATTATTTCCACTCCAGAAGACTACATAAAGAAATTTCCCTCAGTCTCTCAAATGTCAACCTTATTTCATCCTCCATACCTCTCAGTAGACAAACTAATTGAAAACCATGCTCCAATTCTTCATCTGAAAAATGGGGATAATGTTTTCCCACTTGAATTGTTCAGTTTTGGTGTTTTGATCCCCCCCTCCAATCTTCAGCTTTTAGGCAAAAGTATTATCTCTTATCATTACAGATATGTGAACTAAGGAGTTTTATCTTTTGTTACAAGTGTTTACAGTAGGAAAAATATTTTACTTTGGATAGAAAAAAAAGACTTTCATTCAGACATCTTTAATCTTCTAAAATAATAAAAAAATAAACAGAATCAAAATAAAAACTATCAAACCATTTTGTTGAGAATATATAAATGAGACAACAATTTTTCATGGCAGTTTTAAATGAAACATTTTTAAAGTAAATCCATTCAGACATTATAATATCTAGTTTTTAATTGCTAATTGCTTTTGTTGTTTAGGTGTCTATGATGGAAGTTATCTAGAAAATATGAGTCCTTATAGCTGTTATGTAAACATAAAGCAGAATGCTTTTAAAGAAAATAGAAGAGCATTTAAAATAGCTTGCAGTTTTAATGCCTACTTTTTAAAACTTATAAATATATACACATCTTCATAGATATGGATATTCTGAATTTTAATCCTCAATGAGATTTCAAAATACAGCTTAAAACCAGTGGAAAGTAATATAATCATGTCAGACATTTTGGGAAAGGTTGGCCCTAGAAGGTGAAAGGATCATTTTCCCACACTGAGAAAAATTTCAAAGGTAGGATTTTAATTACTCTGTGCCCTTTGTGAGTGCTCAAGCTCACAATACAGAGAATAACCACAGGGCATAAAAAAGATCCTCAGAACCCTACAAACATTAGAGAGTATTTTGTTAGAAATTAACGGCAATGTTTTCATTACATTTTTTCTGGAAATATAAGCTGGGACAGAAATAGGAGAAGTTGAGTGTTGCTCTCTGCTTAGATATATTTTCCTACTCTTACAGACAAAAGCAAAAAGACACAAATCAAAGGGCAGTAGGCAGACATGAAAAAAGAGTTAGGTGAGTTTTTGGGCAGCAGGAGTGACAACAATGTTGAGAGTTAAAAGGTTCAGCTAAGACATCATCTTCCTTTGGTTTTAAACAAGCATATACAAGAGGTTTAGTTTTGTGTCTTAATTAAAAGTTTGACCCAGAAGTCACAGTGAACAACTTCCTTGAGTGCTATAGAGAAATAAAATTATAGAGACGTATAAAAGTGCATATCTGTGTTAATAGATACTAAGAAAGAATCCACATATGGTGTTTGTGTTGAAGGTTGTTTTTATACAAGAAACAGTAAAAGCAGGATTTCTTTAAAAGAAATAGAGCAGAAGCAAACAGTATTAGGCTATGCTCAGAATCCCTCAGAAGATCAAATTTCAAGTTATTTACCTTCAAAATCACAGAATTATTGCTTATCAAGTGTATATTGATAAGCCAATTACATTGAAATTAATATATGTGTATGCTTTATAGCCCATATTCACAAACAAAACACCAAACAAAAAAAACATAAACAACCTTTATGTGGTATTAAACCATAATCTATGATTGATTGTCATTAACTTTTAGCAGGGAAAGGTTGACTTGGGAGTTGAAGCCGTACCTAACATACCTTTTATTGACTATTCGGGGTTTTGGCAGTGATTAGTTACTAGTCATAAAAATATCCACCAGCAATCAAATAATCTGCATTGGTCAACTTCTATAATGCTAGAAAATATTAAATATTACAGAAATTATATGTCTTGAGAACTGCCAACTAGCTGTAACTCCTACAGAAACTACTGTGTTTGGCTGATTTAAATATTAAAGCTTGATAAAGCAAGAACATACAGAAAAAATCAAAACATAAAATGCAGCTGTCTAAAAATGAATGAAATAAGACACCCTGCTGTTTGACAGCTTGTCATACAAAGGAGTGATAAAAGTTCATTCCAATACAAGCTATGAAAATACAGGAAATAAAAGATAACATTATTTTCAAGTATATTGTAATTTAAGAACTAATTTCTAAGTTGCTCAAAAATAGTTGTTCCCCCAAAAATGTAAATTCAACATGTTAAAAACAAAATATATATTTTCACTGAGAAAACATTATTAGGAAAACCACTGTTTGAAATATAATTACAATACTAAATTTGTCTTTATTCTGATTATCTTCTTTGAGTAAAATTATTGCATATTTTAAAGATTAAGTAGGTAAAGATTGATTCTGGATTATGTTCAAACTGATTTTAAAGGACTGCTTACAAGAACTCCATCAGATTACTAATGTCAGGCAGTAATTTTTTCCTTGAAAAGGAATTACTTGCAGGTGCCTCACCTTAAAATTTCATAAAAGTGACTCGCTAGTATTTTCAGAATGACCATAATAACTAAACAGCTTTAAAATACTGATTGTTTAATATTAATTAACTACTTATTGCTAATTAATGAAATAAAAATGTAGCTAGAATATAAAATCCAGCTGTTATTTTCACTTATTTTGTCTAGTAAAATCCAATGGTCTGTGCTCCCTCTACTGGCAGTGAAAAAGCAATTCTGCAGAAAAAGAGCTGTCACCTAAAAGTAACTGAGGCACACAAAATTAAATACATAATTAAACACAGAAGAATTTGCCTTTGCATGGGTGCACCAGAGTATATTCAATAACACAGAAAAATCTTCTCTAGTTACAGAATAAAGATATTAGCCTGGAGATATATATTATTTCTTTCCAAATATTCTCAGGTGAGAATTAAAAGGTATTTTCTTAAAACCAAGGAATTGTGAGCTCCTTTCAGGTCACCTTGCAACCTGAAAACCCTTTCTCCCTGTAGCCTCAAATCTTGTACACATTTTGTGTAATATCTTGTTATTCCTACCTGTTAAAATTAAACGTACAAATCCATGTGACAGACATTTAAGTATTTTTTAACAAAACATCCTATGTAGAAACGTTTACTAAAGATTGAAGAATATCATTGAATATAGCTTTTACTCTACTGAGAAACATCAGTCAAAATTATTTCTGGTGCTACTGGCTCAGAACTTGATGATTTAAGACCCACACCCCTTGCTAAGATTACGGTGAACAAAAGTTCTCCAGGAAATTAGACTAAATTAACACTGATCACTGGTAGATCATAAAGGCAAGAAGAGAGCAAAGGGAGGAAAAAAACAATTAATTGTAGGGCATTTTGACTATCCGTTTCATGCATTTTTGTATTTTCTCTGAAAAATACAAGTCATCTTAAATCTACGGCTTACTGACGATTTGGAATTGATTTCCTTTAATTTATTAATCTGAAAGTACTGCTACAAGTGACTGATACAGCATGAATAGCTCACTCCTGGGTGAGTGGACAGTAAGGACGTGGGACATCTAAGAAGGCATTTACAGGACTGAAACAATCAGTTTCTATGCTGCTGGAACACACAACAAAACCCCTGTCACAAGCAACCCAACCCAGTGATACTAGTTACAGCTGTAGATCAGAGGCTATTCTCATTATAGAATCAATAGAATTGTCTGAAACTGGTTGTTTTTACACAAGTTACCTTACCCCAAAATTACATTTCCAGGTTCTGGAAATTCTAGGCTTTTGCTCTACAAAAAATGACATGAGACGCTAATATTGATCTCTTTACAGGCACAGTTGATGTTACATAAGCATGCAAACGAACATCAGCTCTGACTCTCTGAAAGGCTCGTTTGGGGGTAACAATTTACTGTGAACTCTACATATGAGATATGAGAAATGGCAACTGCCCTCTATCCACCTGTCTCTCTAGGTGAATAAACACTCCAAAGTAATCCATACCCTGCAATAAAACCTAGCTCTTAAGAGCTTTTCCTGGAACAAGATCCATCGGCATCTAAAAACTGCAAGAGATACTAATAACAGTAACAAGCATGAACAGCAAGGCCTTTGATTGCTGTATCTGCAATTATTCTGTACTCCGATTCTCTGATTAGTTCAGTTGTCAGGACTGGTGAGAAAAGGGATAATGCTAATACAAGGTATGTGAGTTATGCACACAGTTCTTGATTGTGTTCCACAGGTGTTTAATGTTGCAGATGGAAGGAGGAAGCTTTCTGCTACCAACACAGCAATTTAAGGAAGATTATTTGCTCACTTCTCTTCCTTCCTGCAAATTAATATTTAATTTATATCTATAGTTATTTTGTATCAATCAGAAAGTTTTGTAGATGCATTATTTTATTTAATTTTGTTCTTCTCTCCTAAATATGAAATGTCAACTCACCCTTTATTATACTTTCAGTCAGGCCAAGTCATTATTATTCAATGCATAGAATTTCTTTTTATTTTGCATAGAGATCAAATATAGACTACAGCTATTAAGATGCAATAATGAAACTTAACAGTTTTGTTATACTTAGTTAAAATTCTATTTATAATCTAATAGCATGAAAAACTTAAGACAGGAATTAAGCTGATTTTCACCTTAAGCAGATAAACTGGTCACCTGCTGGGCTAATTTTTTTGCTTAATCACTAATTAACATTAGCCTAATGATTTATTTTACTGACATTTTAATAACTGAGTAAAAGTGCATGATCTGCTTAATATGTGCTATGGATGTCATATGATTTTATGCTTATACAGTTAAACTACTTCATGACTTATTTGCAAAGTTTTTACATTGAAAGTGCAGCAGACATGATTACCTTTAGATCATTAGGTTCATTAACTCATCTCTGATATTAATTTCCACTTTTGTAAGTACTAAAGCCCTTTCTCAGCTACCATGGGCATTTGTGACTCCCTTTAACTTCTATCACTATAATTTATATATGGATTGCAATTGAATAGAATAGCAGCTTTAAAAAAAAATGGTCATAAAGTGAAACAAGAGGGGTTCTGACCTGATATTAGTAAAAAAAAAATCCACAAAAAAAAATAATAAAAAAAATTGAGCAATGGAACAGGTTGCTTTGAGGGGTTGTGATTCTCTGTCCTGGGAAGTTTTCAAGTTCTAAAAGCATGAAGCTTTGGGTGACATGGACTTTGTTAATAGTTGATGCTGCTTTGAGCAGAATGTTGTACTACAGAAATTCTAGGGTACCCTTCAAAATGAACTGTTTATGCAATCAGTGCTTTTTTAATAAAAACAACTTCGATTAGAATACATTTGTTACTGTGAATGACACAAGATAATGTGTCTCTGAAAGCAGAGAAAGAGTTGTTTTTAATTTACCGCACAGTGATAGCAAAGGTGGATTATCGGTGTGACATGTTCTTCAATGAGAATGTTATTACTAAATCTATTATTGCTCTAGTTGTTAATTAAGTATTAATATCTGCTCTTAAAATATAATACTTCAGCTGTGAATTAGGATAAATTCTGAGATATTATTCCCCCCCATCCCAGAATCTTAAAATTGTTCTTTTTCCTTTTTCTTTCTTTTTTTTTCCTGAGGTTTATCTGACCGCAGATTGAACTTTTAAGATCTTTCAAACATAACTTTTTGGCTATCAGTGCATAATATGTAATTTTGTTTCTTATGTATTTATAAAAATTTTTAATTGTTTTTTACAGAAATAACACGATAATGGGAATGTATGATCATTATAGAATAGGGATGATGAAAACCAATTCAGTAAATTTAATATTCATTACTTTTAAGACAGGTAGGCTAATTTAAGCCATCCTCTGCGGCTCAAATACTGCAACCTAGATCTATTAACTGACTCAAAACCAGATAGCATAGGTAAACAGATTTGAAATACTGAAATACTGGATTGCAAGAAAAAAAAATGGCAAATGTACTCAAAATTAGGGAAAGAATGGGCATGTGAACATATAAAAACAAACAAACAAACAACCAACCTTATGCTAAAAAAAAACAAAACCTGAGCAAGTCTTTTATGAAGAGAAGAGTTTTCTCCTCCTCAGGCACTTTACCAAATCAAACCTACCATTGCCAAAATCTTGATATAACATAAGATTTTGTGATTGGTGTAGTACTTAATTTCTTTGACTCTTTCAGTTCACAAATGACTTTGGATTCTAAAGAACTGAACTGCAAAGAGTGTGGGAAATCTAAGATACATCAAGAGGAAAGTATCTGAGTGACAAAATGCCAGGTCAAGGGGGTGGGGTAAAAAAAAAAAAAAAAAGAACTTCAAGTGGTACAGATTTGCTTTCATGCAAAAATACCCAACCCAATTTCTCTAGTTAATGACAACTATCTAGATGTATTGCTGTGGTGTAGAGGTGTAGACCATGTACATTTCAACCACTAACAGTCTTAAAAATATGATTTCCCATGATTCAGAACCCTTGTGTGACTTTGTATGACAAAAAGAGGTTATTTTGCTAAATGAAGAACAGCACAGGAGCTGGTTTATGGGCTAAGAAATCACTAATTGCCAATCTCCGTATCTTATCTGGAATAGTGAAGAAAGACTAAAGAATCCTCTCTTCGATAACATATCTTCTGCCAGTTTTCATATTTTTGCACGTGCAACTACTCACCTTATCTTCATGAACTCCTTTCAACAAATCATAAAAAGAAACTCCTCAAAACCACCAAAAAACCAACAAAAACTAAACTCCCAAACAAACAAAACTAAGTTTCCCCCAGGAAGCCTTAGGGGGAAACAGAAAAAAATCATCGTTATTTTATCTCATAGTATGCTGTAGTTCTGTTATGGGGTACGTACAATTTAATTTTATTTCCTGAAAAGCTGCTAGCATGGTTAACCCAAGGGAGCATAATCCTAGCTAAGACAGAGTTTTATGAATGTTTGCAAATATCAGTGTGCTCTTTAGCTGGTTTTCAGTTTGTTTTCTTTATACAAACAGAAGCTGCAGAAATACACTCAGTACTGAATTTATTAAAGGGCTGCGACTCTTGCTCTGTGAAGAGAGACTGAGGGATTAGGGTTTGCTCGGCCTGGAGAAGAGATTTTGGTTTTACAGAAAGGATTGCATGTTTTGCCTTTGCTAGTAAATAAAGGTTTGCCAAGACGCAAACTTGAGTACAGGCTCACACCTGCCCCTACCATTCACTCACTGATGTGAACCTCATCGTTTCAGCCTGCACCAGCCAGTATTCTCCTAAACAAACCTCAAATACTGCTCAGGAAATAGCAGAGGACAGAACCTGGTACACAGCATGTATTTCTCCACTCTAGCTGAGGGGAGAAAGGAGAGTTATGCTGCAAGGACATGAGCCATCCAATGACAGTAGTCCTCAGACAAAGAAGCCCTGTTTGTGTGTAAAGTTTGTTTGCATGGATGTACACATAGATCTATTTTCCTCCTTCCACAGCTTTTTCCTCTAATTTTTGTTACGACGTGGTATTAAGGAATCCTAAATAAAGCTGTCTTATAACAGCAATGTATTTTATATGTATGTTCTGTATGTTTATGAGTATTTTATTTCTCACCATAACCATGTAACAGGAATAAAAGGTGTTCAGGGACTCACGTACTAGAAAATTATGAAACAGCCTGTCAAAACAGAAAAGTTGTCCTCTGTAGATTGTTTTTGTTCCATCCATCAGTTAGTTTTTGTTCCAGTTAACTTAGCTGTAGAAGACTTATTTACATAGAGTTCTTAAATATTTTGAATCTTGTCTCTTTTTTCTTGTCAGGTGGGTTCTATGGGCTGACTGTGGTTTGTGTATCTCTTTGTGGGCTCTTTCCCCTGTTTGTTAAGTAAATCTGTGGTCTCACTGTTCATTCTTTGATCTATTGAAAGAGCTGCAGTCTCTTTCAAAAGCCAGTTTATGTTTCAAGGAGAACACTAGCCTTTACACAAGCAGCTTCTTTAATTGATTTCAAGCAGCAATAATCAATTTTAGGGGCTCTACTTCTGTATAGAGGAAGCTGAGGAAAATAACAGGTATTCAGACTATGAGTGTCACTTTAGAAAATTAACCATTTCCAAAATAATTGCTGCGGAGTTACTAATTAGTGAAGAGTTCTACAGACACTTGGTTATTGCTGTGACTTCCACCAGCACAGACTGACACACTGCTGCGGTGTGTTGGCCAGCTGCCAGACCCCACTCACCTGGTCTCTCACTCCCCTTCCCTGACAGGGCACAGGGGAGAAAATAAGATGTAAACCCTCACAGATCGACATAAAGACCAGGAGATCAGTTACCAATTACTGTCACAGGCAAAACAGACTGGACTTGGGGAATTTTTTTTTTTTTTTAATTGCCAATTAAAATGGATTAAGAAGGTGAGAAACAAAGACTGAAATACTGCCTTCCCACCCTCCCTTTTTCTCAGGCTCCACTTTACTCTTTCATTCCTAAGTCCTCTACCTTCCATCTTCCCAGGCAGCAGATGGAAATGGAGAATGGAGGGTGGGAGCTGTGGTCAAGCCGCAACTGTCCCTCTCTGCAGTTCCTTCCTCCACATGTGCTGCAGTGCTTGTCAGGAAAATCTGCTCCAGCATGGACTCTCTGCAGGACAGAGTCCCTTCAGGAAACATTTACTTACTCTGTCATGGGAAACTAAACAGGCTGCAATGTGTTTATCTGCTCTGGTGTAGTCTTCCCACAGGCTGCAGGGGAATCACATATATGTAAGCAGTGGTGGAGGTGAGTAACAGGAACAGAGGCATTTAGTGTCTGTGTCAGGCAAAATGATCTGGATGTTTTGCTTATGCTAGAAGAACCTGTTGTCATTCTGCTGACTTAGTAGATGCTGTGGGAGGGGTGAACTATATGTGGTGCAGATTGGGGTGGTGGTTGGATTTCTTCTTCAAGCTACAGAGAATATTTAAGAAAATCTTCTCATGCTACACTGAATAAGATTCTAACTAGTGTATAAGTAAAGGCAGATGGGATGAAAGTTCCCTAGGAAGCTAGGAAAGGATGTGATGGATTATTTGTAATTTTGATCTCTATTTATCAGAGAGTGAACGAGGATGTTGCAGCATGGGGGAAAGGGGCTAGCAATATAACTTACAGCAAGAATGAAACTTAGTGCTTAGAACTAGAGAGAAAATACGATAAAGTACATGAATAAATGTTGTTATTTTATTGGTATGGAATTATTTATGTTTATTCTCTGCAGCAGCACTTTTAGAAAATTGAACTTCTGTTTTGTGCATTAATCAAAAAAACATGGAAAGGCATGGGTTGGAAGGGACCTTGAAAATCATCTTCTTCCAAGCACTCTGCCATGGGCAGGGATACCACCAACTAGATCAGGTTACTCAGGGCCCCATGTAACCTGACCTTGGTTTCCAGGAAGGGAGCAGCCACAACTTCTCTGGGCAATCCGTACCAGTGCCTACCTACCCTCTGAGTAAAGACCCTCTTCCTAATATCTCATCTAAATCTCTCTAAGTTTAAACCCCTTCTCCCATATCCTATCTGCCTGTGTAAAAAGTTGTTCTCTCTCTTATTTATAAGCCCCCTTTTAAGTACTGGAAGGCCGCAATGAAGACTCCCCAGAGTTTTTTCCTCTAGGCTGAACAACCCCAGCTCTCTCAGTCCGTCTCTGTAGGAGAGGTGCTCCAGCCTACAGATTTTCTTTAGGGTCCTCTTCTGGAACTGCTCTAAGAGGTTCACATCTTCCTTGTGCTGAGGATCCCAGAGCTGGATGCATCATTCCAGGTAGGGCCTCATAAGGGCAAAATAGAGAGGGAGAATCACTTCCCTTGACCTGCTGACCTCCCCTCTTTTAATGCAGCCCAGGATCCTCTTGGCTTTCTGGGCTGCCAGAGTACACTGTGGGCTCGTGTACAGCTTTCCATACATGAGAATGCCCAAGTCCTTCACTGCAAGGCTGCTCTCAATGAGCTCTTCTTGCAGTCTGTTCCCATCTGGGATTAGCTCCACCCAGGTGTAGAACCTTGCACTTGGACTTGTTGAACTTCATGAGGAGAACCCCATGGGCCCACTTCTCGAGCTTGTCCAGGTTCTTCTGGATGACTTCTTTCTGTTGTGTCAACTGCACCAGTCAGCCTGGTGTCATCTGCAAAACTGGTGAAGGTGCACTTCTTTTCTGACCTACGTGTACATAGAATCCTGTCTTGTTATTTTTCACATCCCTTACCAAGTCCTGTTACCGCTGTGCCTTAGATTTCATGACCCTATCCCTACACATACTAACAGTATCCCTGTACTCTTCCTAGGTCCTCTGTCCGTGCTTCCACTGGCTGTGTGTTTCTTTATGTGCTGGTTTTGGCTGGGGTATAGCTAATTTTCATCACCGTGGCTGTATGGGACTCTGTTTTGGCTTTGTACTGGATACAGGCTGATAATACAGAGATGTTTTTGTTATTGCTGAGCAGGGTTTACGCAGAGCCAAGTGCTCTTCTGTTCATACTGCCATGCTGCAAGGAAGTTGGGAGTGCATGGAAAGCTGGGAGGAGACACAGGACAGGTGACTCAAACTGACCAAAGGGATATTCCAGACCACATAACATCATGCTCGGAATATAAAGTGGGGAGAAGAAGGGAAAAGGGGAGGATGTTTGGAGTGATGGTGTTTGTCTACCTAAGTAATTTTTAAATGTGAAGGGGGTCTGCTCTTCTGGAGATGGCGGAACACTTGCCTGCCCATGGGAAGCAGGGAACTGATTCCTTGTTTTGCTCTGCATTTGTGCTTGGCTTTTCCCTCCCCTATTAAACTGTCTTTATCCCATCCCACAAGTTCTTCAGCTTGTACCCTTCCCATTCTTTCCCTGATCCTGCTGGTGTGGGAGTGAGTGAGTGGTTGTGTGGGACATGGTTGCTGTTGGGGTTTTTCCAGGTTAGAATGGAAAGTAGTATCAACAGAGCTTAGAGATGTTCACATTTCTGAATATTCAAGATGTATATGGAGGGTGAAGGGGCTCAATTCAGAGTTCTCTGTGTTATCAGGGCAAACTACAATCAGCCTTTCTCATTGCCCACCCACTTTCACTTCCCTCATTGCTCCAAAAGGTGGTGAGAGTTGGCACAAACAGGAGATTCTGTCAGCAAGTAATTTCAGCATTTAAGGTCTTGCCATATTTATGAAATATTTTCCTAATAATTATAGATCATTGACATTGATTTTATGAGTGTAAAATAGTCTAAAGTTTCAAACTGAACTGAGCTTTGTAACTGGGACATTAAGAGATGGAAAATCATATTGTTAATGAACAACAATCTGAAATGAAGAGAATGCAACGTTCCTGATGCAGTCTTTGTTTTATGGAGGTAAGAAACCAATTGAATCTGTGGCCTGGTCACAGAAAAGTACATCTGCAAGGTTAAATAATAAATTCTAAAAACCTTTGTTAATGAGGAAAGCTACAGCATGGACATATTAATGTGATGTATATGTGTACATTGTCATAAAGCTTCTGAAACTGTAGACCTTTTCAGGGTGCTATTAGTATAATTTAAGAGAATCAACACAATTATTTTGGATTAGATAATGGAAATTGGCATGATAAATAAATGTTAGAAAGCTCTTGTGGATATGAAACTGTATTATTAAATTATAACTTCAGCTAAAATGATAAGGTCTGGTGATTACATTTTCATTAGTTGTACATTCTGCAGTGTCTCATAATAGCTTTGTTGATTGTGCATAATTTACAATGCTTTCAAAATGCAATACAATTACAGGTCTCTTTAAAATAATATTGTTGTGCCAAAAAAAAAAATATGATAGAGCTAAGCATAAGTTAAAAGACACCTGCAACTATGAGAATGAGTCTTGTATTTTTTGAACCTGAGGGATTTAGGGGAATAGAGTTGTATTTTCTCTGTAGAGATTATAGTTTTGCAATGAAATAACATTTGACTTGTTTACAAATTTAAAAATAAAAAATTCTAGATCTCAGGTAAACTAAACCATATAGATGCTACAGAAATTTGTTTGTATTTTTCTTTTTTTTTAGTGAAAGTGGTCTGGGTGTTTTATTTGAAGATGAATGGAAAAAGCAACATGGAATAACCAGCTAATGTTGATATCACACAAAAGGCAATTCCATTACTTAAATTATTTTAAAATGACTACTACACAGATTTTATTATTAAATATTGATTTAATATTACATGTATACTGTAAACTATACTTTATAACTTCCCTTCCCATCTTTTCCTTCATCAATTTGAAATACTTGTAATGGTTTGTTTAAACACTCAACGTTTTGAATATACATATTTTTAAGAGTTTAGATGCAATCTAAAGAGCTAGTGAAACATTTACCTTCATATCTTCATTTCAGATTTTCTCCAGCAAACGCTTATTCACAGGAGCTTAATTCAAGAATATTGAAACAGTAGTATCCTTCTACCCCTATATACCTCATGTTGGTTCAATATTTTCAGCTAGGGCTCATAATAGAAAAATCGTACCAGATAACTGCATTTACATAATCAAAATAAATGGCTACACTGAAGTAACTTATCATGAAGGCTCAATCTTTTACACCTATAGCACCCTATGGAAGTTGAATAATCTTCCAGTAATTTTCAGTTAAAAAATGTTTCTAAGTATCAAAGAAAGGAGAGTTAAAATCATATCTCATTCCACAATGAAAGCAGGAACGTTCTCCTATGATGACACCAAAAGGGTTAATTCAATTTTTATTGTGCCTGTGAAACTTTTAGCAGAAAACAAGGCATGCAAACACCTCTCCTCCTGCAAGGATGTCAGGGAGATAAGAAGAAATCTGGCTCAAGAATGCCGTAATAGACAAAACAAAGGACTGAATGTCTGGGAACCTGGGGTGGGGTTAATGGTAGTGGATAAATTGTAATATGTATGTAGCAATTGTATCTAAGCAATACACTCCTAGAATCACGCATCTGCAAAAGGCTGGGAGTATCCCCCGTGCCACCTCAGAGCAAATAAATGATGCCCCCTTTAACACAACTTTAGTGTTAGGGAGCTTCATTCTGATGTTTTGAGGTGGTAAATCTTTCTGACTTCTGAGAATGAAAGCAGAAGCTGAGGGAAGCCTCACAATAAGATTCCATAAGAATCGGAGGATTATGAGATTAAACTTTCAGTTTAGCTGTTGAAAGAATAAACTGAAATCACTACACAGAACTATCCATTTCTTTCATACCTGTAAATTCAGTGTTTGTGTTTCACATCTATAGAAAAGATACATACAACCATCCCTGCTCCTTCTGCATCCATCTTTCTTCATTTGGGGAGGAACACACAGTGCCTATTAGTGTTATAAGTTGTTCACAGAGGTAATATTCTATTTCTGGTTTGGGTCCAGTTCTGCAGTTTTCCATTGTCTTACTAGTATGAAAGCAAAGTTTGGGTAAACAGAAATATTTTCATGTTTGGTTTATCTTACTGCTGAATTTTAAGGCTTTGTTAAGTGTACTGAACTTCTCATTAGCTGATGGGAATGGATTTATTTCATTACCCATAGCTCACAATAAGCTAAGGAAGACAGAACCAGTTCTATGTTAATCATATTACTATTGCTTCATTAACAATATTTTTATTTGTATTAAATGTGGACTGTTTTTGCAATAAATATAGTTTTTGGGAATTATCATAAAATAAGAACAGCTAGAGCTTACTATACCTATTTAGCTATTATTGTATTCTGAAGGACTGAGATTTTAATCTACACTAAAAAAATTTAAATGTTATGAAAACAGAAATAAGTATGTACATTCCCAGTACACAAACCTGTCCCCTTGTTCAAAACATTCAAAACCATTTGTTACCCGTTTATTTTAATGGTTTAAAACATGCTTAAATGCAATGGACATAAAGATTTAAACAAATCAGTGGAATTAAAGTAATTTTATCAGCTGCATCTATTCTTGCCAGACAGACTCCTGAGCCGTTCCCATAACAGCAGCAAGTGCCAAAAGCACTTAAAGGACGATGTCAGCTTTGTGAGCTCCTATCAGATCTTTTAAATTTAGGGTTAAAGGTATTCCTTTTGTTCTAGCTTCTTGCAATAAAATGAAGCTTTTTGGTGTGACCCAAATAATTGTATTTAGATCCAGTAAATACACATTGTATTAGCCTGAATGAAATTTTTGATGTGGCTGAAGGAATTGCATTTCTTTGTGATGCACATAAGACTAAATGAACAAAGCAGCCTTTTTTGCCGTAAAAGTCTAAAACTATTGGGATTTCAGGCTGAAATTTGATATAAAAGGTCAATCTTTATTTTTTTCTTTGATGTTGGTGTCTTTTTCTCTGGTCCTAGAATTATGAGCCAGACACAGGTGGTAAAAAGAGGTTACTATTTAATAAGAATCCTTAGGTGCACAACTCCTCAGGTGGAAAATGCCAAAGATGCACGTCGTGCATGATGCCTATACAATTATTATAGACTTTGCAAATTATTGGACAAAGATCCCCCAATAAGAAGCTCACGAGGTGAAGTAATGTCCCCCAGTTCTGGTAACTTCTAGATTCTCCCCCCTCGGATGAGGCATGAACCCTGTTAAAAATATGTCTCAAAAAGATGGTTTCAACCTTGGTTTCTATGGAGAACCAAGATAGCATAGGGGCTTCAAGCCCTTAGCTGGGAGACTTTTGGAATATTTTGTCTTTCTGCCTAGGAAAATACTGAAACCTGAGCTACAATATTCTAGAAAGCTACAAATATGTGTATTAAGAATACAGAGAATATATAAAAGATATATAAAAGAAAAAGGCAAAAATCTGCATGGAATCAATATCAATAGGAATTGAAATATTCACATGCAAAAAAAATCTGCCTTCAAGCTTAGTTGAGGTTAGAAAAAATAATTAAAGTTTTACAGTTATTTTGTTTTGTTTTCAAACAGGCTGCAGGGGAGGAGAGAAGGTAACTAAAATTTCCTTTTGACCAAGTGTAATTTGCTGGAATGGAAAGTCCTGATTCTGCTCTTTACTAGACCCATCTTGAAAATTTAATCTCTTTACAGCACTGTATAGTATTACATACTGAAGAAAATTCAGTAATAATTATACAAACATAGAAAATGTGCTGCTCAGGACCGAGAAAATGCTGGTGCAACCAGAGTGGATTGAAGTGTGAGCAGACAGACAGATTCAAGGGACAAAGATTCCAAGTCATTACTTACTTTCATAAGTTCCTAGGAATAGTAGCAAGTTTTGTGGATTTTGTTTATATTTTATCACCTGGTTGTATGAAGAGAAAAGGTAATTTCCAGATTTTGATGCAATCTGGAAACAGGACTATTGAAATAAATTTTGTGATACATTTTCTCTCTCCTTTCAAGGTTCATAGGATATAAAGCTCCAGTTCTAGCCAGCATGTTTGCCCATAGCCATTCATTAATCTTCCTGTCTTGAAACTTTGTCCTCTACTGTCCCGATTTGTTGATGATGTCTCCCTAGAGGGAAAGTTAAGATGCTGTTTTTACAGAAAAGAAAAATCCTTAAAGAAACCTTTCTAAAAGTATGTTTAATTTCCAGATTTCAGAACAAACTTCGAGTTTGTGAAGTTTGTGCAATTTCTAATTTCTTTGAATTCAGTCTTCCATTCCTGTTTTTCTGCCAAAGACTGAATTTGACATCTGATTTTTTCCTGACTTCTTTTCTAATGAAATCTGTCCCCAGAATTATTTGCTTTAATTTATTTAGAAAAAGATAAATTACAACACAATAATCATAGTGAATGTAGTTTAATTGAATATTTAGGAACAAAACTATTATTTATAGTAATTGAAAACATTTTCATTAAAAATCTACTGTGCTAGTTAGTCAACATATTATTATCTTCAAAGATAAGTAAAAGAACTGTTTAATCTGCTGATTAAATATTTGCTGTATAAGAAACAGGAAAAGTGAATACCGTTCACTTAATTTAGTTTGTTAATATGTCCTAATTAAAATAAAAATAAATATGAAACATATGAAAACAAAATAGTACGTGAAGTTCATAGAACTTAAACTATGCACGCTGGTATTGTGCATATTTATGTGCAAAGTCTTTCAATACAATAAACACAACACAACTGAATAAAATAAAAACAAAAACTAGTAAAGGGAATATAAAATACAGTAGATTCTATAAAGAGTCTAATCTCCACAGATTAGAGAATAAATTACGTTACAGTACTCTATAGTACTGCAAATTGCTGCTATGGAGTGAAGAAGGAAATAATAAATGTATTGGATGTTCTTTTTTTTTTTTTTTTAAATCAAATTATTGCACTACAATCTGATTTTGTTTTCATGAGTAGTTGGAAGACAACAATGGCTGATAAGACATCTTAGCTACAAGTTAGTAGTTGGTAATAGATTTTTTGTTTGGTTTGTTGTTTTGGGTTTTTTTTAATACTGTGGTAGAGATAAATTAATTTCTCACCAAAAGTCAGCATTTATATAAACTATATTTATACAGAACGGATTGTTTAAACTCTTGTTAATTTTGAACTTTACTAGACAATTGCCATTAGATCTTTAGATAAATGATGATCTCTCATTTGTTATCTAAAATCCGGACATCTTAAAGAATTACATTTTTTTTTTTAAAGAAATGTTAAGGTTTCTGTGTTTCTAAGTTTATTCTTACATTGGTTACTTATTTTTAACTTGCACATTTTCATTTCAGTTCAATATATTTAGGCTTAGCATTTTTCATTTAAGAGGGATTACAGCCTTTTTCTCAGGCTTGTCTTCTCCTTATGATATAACTTCTGAAGTTATATTTCAAAAATGAAAAAAATAAAAAATTTTCCTCAAACCCTAAGGAAAGAACCTGCAAACTCTTGACAGGACCCGTGAGAGAAATCAGGCCTCATTCCATGACAAGGCATAGCAGAGTTTCCCTGATGTTTGTAGGTTTACAATAGACACCCACTCCACCCACTCTGAAAACCCGTGTCAGTTTTCAACACAGATCAAAAACAAATTTACAGCTTAGGCATTACAGTTATCATGGCTGATTCCAAAATAGAAATAGCAGTTCCAAACTTAGTTTCAATATTTTATGAAGAGCAAGTGGAACACATGCTTTCAGTTAATATTAACAAATTAATTAGAATTATAGTGATAACTTGTAGGAGAAAATAAATAGCAGTCTTGTGCCTGCGTTGAAGGGACAACAGATTTAGATCCTAACCCACAAATTTTACAGGACAAGTTTATGCACCTGAATAAGTTTATAGTAGTTAGGTCATGTGCTCTGATGATTTGAAGTCTTACAAATATTTTCATCAAATTATTTTTTCTCAAGAGATGTATTCCCACTGTTTACTTTCTTTTTTTTTTTTTTTTTTAACTTAGGCTTGTCAATACTTTTTTTTTTTAAAGTATAATGCTTAAAAGAATCATGTACAAGATTCTACACAAGAATAATATTATCATATATTCCTGTTTGCTAGTACTAGCTATAGTCTCCATAACTTCATTGGCTGCTGGTTCATGAAATAAAGGTCAACTTAGTCTTCCACGTAAAATGCACCTCATGAAGAGCCACCCTACTTCATACTTTCGTAGTTCAGGTTTTGGTACGCTTCACTCATTTTAAAGGGATGCCAGAGAACAATTCTGTCATTTTAATACCAGCACATCTTTGCAAGAGTCAATAAATACCAGAAGCCATTATATTGCTGACACTGCTTTTTTCCAACATTGCTTCCCATCTTCCTTTCCTTCAGTAATTTTACTATGCAATTTTTAAAAATGCACTCCTAGCAAACATGTCATGCTTAGCTTGCTAACAGAAGAATGAAAATATGATTTAAATACTCCTGCAATATTAGGAAGATATGGCTTTATCATTATTTCTTTGCAATGGGAGGAAATGAAAAAAGGAAAAAAATAATTTATTTCTTGCTATAATGTATCAAAATGATCTATATTTTAAAGTATTTTTTTGGCATAGAAATCTGGTTTTATAAGAAATAGTTCTGAAGGACCTGTAAACTTATGCTAGATTCCAGGAAATTATTTGGAAATTGCTAAATTCTGAGAGAATGCATATTGTACACATTATGCAAGATAAAACAAATCTGGTAAAGATAGTGTTATTGAAATAAAAATTCAAGGTTTAAATAAAAAAACAACAACACTGAAGTGAAAATGCATAGAATTCTAATGGAGGAGGGAATTATTTCAGAGCAGCAGCATCAGAGATTGTCTTAATTTCAAGAAGACACTGAATTTCTACAAGCTGAGCAATGACTGCCAAGCTGGGAGAGACTCTTCGGGTGCCTTACTGGGAATGGGGAATATACTAATGCTTAGCATAGTAAAACTTTATTCTCAGTTATCTTTGTGTGTATCAGCCCATAAGAAATTACTTTGTACTTTGAAGCTGTGTTTATCCCGCCTGCAGAATGTCTTTGTGAAAGGTAAAATTTGCCCAAGCAGTTACACACAGAAGGAGGGTTATACTGTGAAAAGGGGAGAAGGCTGATGCAGCATCAAGAGAGAAACAAGGACAGAGATTTCTGGATAGAGTTTTGCTGAGCTTGGTGCCTCTGGTAAGCAGGGTGAGGCAGAGGCACCAAATATATAACTCCATGTTCCCAACAGGTCTCTGTATTTCAATACACTGAAACTCCTCTTTAAGCAGTGGCGATCAGAACAAGCTCTGTCACCGAACCCCAGGTAAAAGGGGTGGCAGTAGGAGTTTTATTGAATTCAATAAACTCTTCATAGAAAACTATGTATTTTGCCTATAATTAATATTATATAAACATAGAGATGCATCTATAGTATCTTAGGGTGTTTACAGTATCCCAATGTGTTAGCAATAAATAACCAAATTTTGTGAAAATAGTTATTTATTAGTCTTTCTGTAAGGATAAACCATTTTTTTTTTTTTGGTTTTGCTGTTGTGAGAATTTGATATGTGTTCCACACCAAGGACTTATCATTGGCTTAATGGAGCAGTTTCATTTCTGGATCCAGAATTAAACGTGGAAAGATAAGAGGCAATGCCTTTTAACATTGCCTAAGGTTTATCTTTCTCAAGTTGAGCAAGGAAGATATTACTATTAGAAAAGAGAGCAGTTTATATAAAAGAATAGCTATAAGGCAAAGTGTCAGTGAACCAGAAAAGGAATACCTCTGAGGAAACTGCACATGATCTGGTTTATGGAAAACAAAAACACAAACAAAACAACAACCTGCTAAAAACTGAAACTGAAGAAATAATTTCTTTTTATTTTCCTTTT
>VZRN01004310.1:1030738-1071141 GCA_013397935.1 Dasyornis broadbenti
ACCTTGTCTTTATTTGAGCAAAAGTAATGTTTCTTTTAATTTTAAAATTTTTTATATTTTTATTATTTTTTAATATTTTAAATTTAAAAATATGGGCCTTTAGCTGCCAACAATCTGAAAAGTGTTTATGGTGCATCACGTGAGATAATCATATTATTTTGAAAAGATATATTTCAACAAAGTGCCATGAAGTATAGTAAACTTTTCATTCAATTACATTTTTTCTTCACATATTATTTGTATATCATTACTTTGGTATGATGACATGGTTGTTGTTGACTTGCAATGGTATTCCTATTTCCAGTGGGGACAGAGAACAACAGAAAATCACTCCCTTACACTACTATGAATGACACTTCAAACCAACTAAAGTGGGAGGAATAAGAATAATTTTACTTATTTTACTTAATTCACTAATGGTCACATTGAGACTCTAAAATTTAATGGAATTAAGGCTCTTTTTTAGTAATACTGGGAAAAAAATCTGTATTTTATAATACAAAGTATACCAAGGAAAGACACCAACTGAACTAAAGGAGTTGTGAGGGGTTTTTTGCGTGTGTGGTTTTTTTGTGGGTTTTTTGTTTATTTGTTTGTTTTGTTTTGTTTTACCCTAGCTGGACCACACAAGAGAAACAGATGCTCTGAGAAGTGTCCTGGTGTTCTCATCCCTGTGTTCTGAAAGATTCAGAAAGACTCTTTTTCCTTGAACCAGTCATCAAAACACAAAGATAATACTTCATTGAAGCTGATGTCAGGAACTCAGCACAGGTAGAAGTTTTTGTCAATGATCATTTTGTCACATATTAAAGTGTGTAAACCTATAGCAGTTGTAGTTCATATTTTTCTCTACCTCACCTTCTATTTCTTTTAAAATCCTCTAAAAGTGCACTGAAGAATCAGAAATATGCAACTTATCCATCTTTTATGCATTAATATAAAAAATAAATAACTTAAGAACAGAAACTGTTGCAAGAAGACAATTCAATTTTAATTTAATGTCTTTTGATCACCATAAAAAAAAAGGTCATAATGGTTTCATTGTCATAAACCCTCTATAAAACTAAATCAATTTTAAAAATTGTTTGCTATTCTGAAAGGCTTATTTTAATTCTGTGATTTAAAATTAAAACATTAAAAGACATATGTGTCAAGACTGAAAAAGTCAGAGGCAGTGCGTTGTACTCTTACTATGTAATTAAGAGAGATAGGAAGATCAAACACTCCAGTCTAAACAGAGAGCAGAGAGGTGTCAGCTGAGGTACTGAAGCATGACTGCACATTAGCATAGTCCAGTGTTGTCTCAAGAACCTGAAAATATTTCTGGTTCTGTGTGTAAGCCTGAGTGATTCTCTGCACTGTATTCCACTAAGAGGTAGAGACAGTTCCTAAGTTGCTTAAATGTCTTAGTGTTTACAGGGTCAGGACCAAACATGCATTAAAATTTTTATTTCCTTAATTATGTGTACACTTTGCACTAGATCTTGACCCTCATGAAGTGATTTTATCCATCTAGTACCATGTTGATTTCATTGTGAGGTGATTCACACTACAGATGAGTCAGTATTCTGCATCAGTACTTTTTTGTGAAAATCAGCAGTATCTTAGTAAGAAAAGCTTTTAAAATGCTGTTTTTAAAGTGAAATTTAGTATGTTTGTTACCAGGTAGCCATTGTCCAAATAGTAACATAAAAATTCACTTCTGCTATTGGTAGTGCTCCTTTGTGGCTGCAATTAAAAAAAAACCAAAAAAAACCCCCCCAAAAAAAACCAACCAAACAAAAAAAAAACCCCACCAAACCCCCCCCCCCAAAAACAACAGCAACAACAAAAAAACCAAAAGCAAAAACAAACAAACAAACAAAAAACTACAAAAAGACAAGGACTAGTTTACCACTCTAATGAATGGTTTCTAAAAAATTGGGATTCTTGATGTCAGTATTTCCATGGGGATCAATTTGAATTAAAGTACATTGTGTAAAGAACAATGAACACAAGCCTCATCTGTAGATAATCTAAACTGACAGGCAAACATATTTATAGCCAGAAGTTACCCTGAAGATACATGGATGATGACTGTACAATTCTCTGAAAGGACGAATATTCTCTCCACTTTATAGGATTTTTCAGCTACGTCCTCTCATAAGATCACTATCAATTGACATGAGTTGCTGACCTTAAAGCTGGCCAAAAAAAGAAAAGAAAAAAGTTAACGTTTTAGTAACTTTTGAAATGCGAATAAAAAGGATCCACGTCAAAACTTTCAGTTTTCTAATAATGACATAACTAAATAATGAATGGAATGCTGAAAAAAAAAATTAAAATTATTTTCTTGTTTGCAAATTAGATATAGCTCAGCATTTTACGAGATATTTTAAATGTCTTTATTATATGAAGAAAAGTAATACTTGACGTGCAAAATTTTACACAACCAATCTGTGAAAATTTTCAATATGGTAAAGGAATTGTGGAATTTTCTTAGAGATACATACAGTTTAGATGAAGTTAGGATTGCTTTCTGAAACCTGCTCATTTTTTGATATTAATTTTAGGAAGACCCACTCTAATGGGGAAATGGCTTCCACCAAATCTGACCAGAGAGTTTCAGTTTTCCTTCATCAGGCTTTTATTTCACAATGGGAATTACGGAGAAATGTTTACTCTTGATTTGAATACACTCTTCAATGCATTTTTAGTAAGGTGTTCCACTGGATAATTCTTGTTGGCAAAATATTGCACATTTCAATAGGCCAGGTCTGGTGAATTAAAATTAGGATGCCAACCAGTTCATAAGTCAGAGGTCTTGTGCTATGTTCCTGTCTTAGGTGCCTATAACAGTGTGTAATGAGGTTGAGGCTAAAGAAGGTATCTGAATGCTAAATAACAAGTGTAGCCTTATTCAGCTGTGTTCATGCTAGGTAATTTCAGATTAAAAAATTTAAGCATCACTTAAAGAACATATAAACTTCCTTGCAGGATCTCTGCAGTAGTAAAAGTTAAATCTACAATTAATAAGGTATAAAAAAAATTGTACAGGAAAAAGTCTTTAGAAATATGAGTAGATCTCTTTATATGTATTTTAATCTATCAGGAATAATTCTGCCATTTAGTTATAGTAACTATCTATTTTCTTTTACATAAAAATTTATTTTATAGCTATTTTTGCTAAGATTTACTTTTTTTCAATTTAAATTTTCTATGAAGAAATTAATTTTCCACATAAATAACACTTTCCTTTTTTTTGTTTTTTTCCTTTTCTGTGTGATAACGTTTGTATGGGAACTACTTTATATGTAACATTCAGAAAATGATAATTTTAAATTCTAATTTTTTTACTGATTTTTAATAATGGCTTGGCCTTATATTCTTAATTATTTATCACTCATCCATTAATTTGATTCTTTATATTTAGTAATAGTCTGAGGAGGCTCTAAATTTCAACATGCCTTTTCTTAAACATGTTCTTGAAAAGAAGCTTGCAAGGTGACTGAGAGGTCTGTGTCTTAACCACCAAATTATTAAAGTTTGCGTAATATGAATACACTTCAGTTTATCTTTCAGATTTATTTCCAGGCAACCTGAAAGCTGGTTCAAAGCTGGTTCATATCATAACATTAACGTAACACCCAGTAATCTTTACAAGAAGCACACACCTCTTGGCAGCAAGTCAAAAGTAGCCACTGTCCCTGAAGTGCGAAGGCATGGAGCCAATATGATTGTTAGGCAAAGGCAGTTCCTGGAAACTTCAAACCATTTAGCAAGAACTCTTTGAAAATGGTATTTAAGGAGACAGCAGCAAATGGTGTTATATTTAGATGCCAGATATTAAAGTGCTGCTGAAGAAGTTCCTAGTATATTAACATCAAAGGATCAAAGACTATCTGGATATTCCAACATTTAAATCTTGTTTTGGCTGTTATGTTTTTGTGGGTTTGAGCTCAAAATTCAGAACACATCTCACCTGATGTTAACTAACATTTGCTCTAAACTAACCATTTAGGATCTTCTAAGAGTAAAGGGACAATTATTTTCAGAGAAGGTTCACCATATTTCCCTTCAAGATATTTTACAATTCAGAATCAACCATTTATTAGAAATGTCTGATGCATTTCACTGGCAATTAAGAAAGCTTATATAATAAGTTTATATTACATGCCCAACTTTGAGATGCTTAATTCCATTCATAGTAGCTGATTCTAGTTATGTAAAATAAATATTAGATTTGGTTAAAAATAGTTTTTATTTTCTTTTCAAAATATATTTAGTGTGCTTTTTCTTTTTAAGAAAACTGGACATCTTAATTTCATTATTACCCCTTAGGTGAAAAAGTAACTGTTGTAAAATTTTAAAGGATTTGCTGTATATAAAGATACACTAAAAAAAAAAAAAAAAAAAAAAAAAAAAAAAAAAAAAAAAAGGAAAAAGAAAAGCATTCAAAACAATCTTTATTCTTCTTGGACTTGTAACCTGACTGCTAATTAATGAGTTTGGTAAAAAGTACCTTTTCACAGTCATGGGTGCTATTGCCATACAGAAAAGCTAAAGAAAAACAGCTGGGCAGAATCCTCCGTCTTTGACTCAAAGGAGATTTACACAAGTGTAACATAACTCTTGAAGCAGTTTCCACTCAGGCCATGAGTTCAAAAGGCTTATTCATGCTTGAAAGCTTTGGACTATCTGTTCGCGACACCTGCACACAGTCTTTTTTTTGAGAGGAATCCTTTTCGTACTGTCACCACAACCAACCCCAGTTCAGGAGGATTTTCAAAATGTAATCATTTCATGAACAGTGGCTGACCTCAGCCATGGTCAGTGTCTTTTAGCAATGAATGCTTATAAAAGGAGACAACTGCTAGAATTACTACCATCTTTCCAGTTCTACCTCCTGCATAGCTGAAGAGATAGAATATGAAAGACCAAACCAACCCATTTTAGTAGCACTAAATACAAGTACAGCTAAATGTAGATATATTTTCTGAAGGCTTTGATGACTATGGAAGTCCTCTCCAAAAAGCTTCTTACTACAAAAGTGTCTAAAGGATGCCTCAGTGTTTCTTTTTAAAGTTCTCAGCTATTTTTCCTCCTTGCACAATGCTCTTACTACACATACCCATTGCAACTTCAAAATTTTTCAAAACCAAATGTTGGAACTTTGTAACTGCGTAAATAATCATGACTCATCTATGATTTCGCCTGAAAAGAAACAAAGGTCATGTGCGGCTGCTTATAGCTTGCAACCAGTACTCAGAAGATATATAGCTCGTGAAAGGTACTGTAAGTGTATAAATATACATAAGATTAAAGTAAATAATACCTTTTTAGTAGAGTCTGACGACTTAAAGATAGAATCAGTAGAAAGCTGACAGCTCTTCTAAGACATTTTTTCTGAGAGTGACAGAGCTCTCAATCTTTGTGTGCCGGAAATCAGGCAAGGGAGGCCAGAGACAAGCACGGCTGTGTGTGCAGGTTTGGGCTGGGATAGAGTTACCTTTTTTTCACAGTAGCTAGTTTAGGGCTACATTTGGGATTTGTACTGTAATCAGGGCTGATAACACAGGGATCTTACTGAGCAGCGCTTACACAGAGCCAAGGCCTTTTCTGCTCTTCACCTCACCCCAGCAGTGAGTAGGCTGGGGGTGCAGTAGAAGTTGAGAAGGGACACAGCCAGGGCCCCAACTGACCAAAGGGATATCCCATACCATGTGGTATCCTGCTCAGCACATAGCTGGGGAACAAAAAAGGGGGGATTTCAGAGGGATGTCATTTGTCTTCCCAAGTAATTCTTAGCTATGACAGAGCCCTGGTCTCCTGGAGATGGCTGAACACCTGCCTGCCAACGGGAAATGGTGAATGAATTCCTTCTTTTGCCTTGCCTGTCTCTTTTGCTTTTGCTTTACCTATCAAACTGTCTTAATCTCAACCCACGAGTTTTCTCACTTTTATTCTTCCAATTCTCTCCCCCATTCCACTTGGGGAGAGCGAGTTAACAGCTGTGTGGTGCTTGATTGCCTGTTAGAGTTAACTCAAAGGTCTGACAGGGTATCATTAGCTCAACGCAAGCTTGCTCATGATTATGAGTACTCATATTATGCTACTTAATGAAGCTTCTATTTTGAGGGAAAGCAAGCAACATGTTGTGTTTGCAGACAAGGTTACAATGGATTTACAATTTTTGGAGGCAGAGTCTACCCTTTGTTTAAGGTATGGTGAAAGTGCCACCTCCTTCTGGTCAAAATTAAGTGTAGGAAGGAAGCACACAGGCAGTACAACCAGGGTTGTATATCCTGAGAATAACCGAGAAGTTCTGTGTAGGCATAGGATGAGAAATACTAAGGCAGAGCTGGAGATGAATTTGGCAAGTGTGAAGAACAGTAAGAGGGGCTTCTACAGGTGCATGGGTCATAAAAGGAAGAGAAAAGAAAATTTATGCCCCTGATGAATAAGATAGCCTGGAGAAGATAAGGCTCCAGAATGAACTCATTGAGGCCTTTCAGTACTTGAAGGGATTTATATAAAAGAGTGAAAATAACTTTTTACATGGGCAGATAGTGGTAGGATGAGGGGGAAAGGTTTAAACCTAAAAGAAGATTTAGATCAGAGGCTAGGAAGAAATTATTTACTCAGTGGGTAGTGATGCCCTGGAACAGGTTATCCAGAGAGGTTGTGGATGCCTCATCCCTTGTAGTCCAAGATCTGGTTGGATGCGGTCCTGTGCAACTCGATCTAGTGGGTGACATCTCTTCCCAATGTATCACTGCCCATAACGGAGGGTTGGAACTATATGATCTTTAAGATCTCTTCCACCCAAGTTTTTTTATGATTCAGTTCCACATGTGGAAGACTTTTCAAGCTTGGCTACTTCCACTTGAGCAACTAAAGTCCTCAAGGATGATAGCCATCAGTGCCATTTACAGCCATTATCTCCATGGTGGTGTGTACTCATGGTCCATGGAGTACAGAAATCCTAAGGGCTCACAGCTTTGAATAAACAATGATCATGGCTGATAATGAGTAAGAACTACTAACATGAAGTACATTGTTAATAAATGCCATAGTAGTAAGATTTTTTTAAAGTTTAAAACTGGCCTGATTTATATTGTTTAAACACTTCTACCGCACTGATCTCTAATTTTCTATAATCTCTCTAATCCTCATGGACATATTTATCATTTATATGACAAGATGGAATAAATCACCTGAATGCACCTTGGATACCAATAAATGCTAGTGTATGTGCAGGTTATTCATTCTTTATTTGCTGTACTCAACAGTGTCCATTTATTGTTTGGTGTTGTTCATGTGTGCTTATGTGTAGACACCCTTACTGAGGCTTCGGAATCCAGAGCTGAATCACACTTGAGGTGCAAGTCATCTTCCTAAATCTTAGGTGCCAGTGCCAACTGAGATGCCAGGGAATGACCTCTGGTTCATAAAGATACCTAACTCCTTGTCATATTTATCATTCTTCTATGAACTTTTTGGCTGTTTAAGGCAGTCTCAGATGGCACATTTTGGCTGTGTATAGACACCTCAGTAATAAACTGTATGTCCATTTGAACTTGTCACTCTTGTTTCTCTCAAAACATGGAGAGATTCAGCACTTCTAGACAGCAATTTACACAAGATGAAACTAATTGAATGCTTTATCTCTGGAAGTACATGTTTTTCTCCATGACCTATGTTCTCCTGTAATTACTGAGATATATTTAGGCAAATAAATCCCACTCTTTGAAATCAAAATTCTAAAAAGTAGTTCAGTAGCAGTACTATCAAAGATACTGATATCATGTTCTGACAGAAAAAATTACATTCTATTTTTCTTGTTTTGAGTTTTAATATGTTGGGAGGTTTACAGAAATTTTCTGTGTCATTATTGTTTGCCTTTGGAAAGGCAAGATTTTTGTATATTTGTAAAAAGAACAGTAACAGTAAATGAATTGTAAGCTATGGTTCCACACATACGAAGCAGAAAGAGTTATCATAAGTAATTAGTTTAAATTTTTGAAAAAACAGATGCCAAAACTGGATAAGAAAAAACATCGTTTCCTGTCACATTTGAAAAGGTATGAAAATAAAAGCTAGAAGCAAATAAAAATTATTGTATGAGAATCATTTTCTTTTTATAGCGGAGGCGGCAGTTTCACCATACACAAAGGGTAGACTGCCAACAAAAATTGTAAGTCCATTGTAACCCTAACTGCAAACACAATGTGTTCCTTGCTTTCCCTCAAAATAGAAGCTTCATTAGGTAATATAACCTGTCATGAGTAAGTTTATGTTGAGATAATGATACCCTGTCAGACCTTTAACTACACAAACAAATTGATTGTAATACAATGATTGCTGTGGGTTAACCCCGGGTGGTAACTAAACACCACACAACTGCTCAGTCTCTCTCCCTGGGTGGAATGTGGGAGAGAACTGGAAGAGTAAAAGTGAGAAAACTCGTGGGTTGAGACAAAGACAGTCCAAAAGAGAAAGCAAGAGCAGCAGAGACAAGCAAATAAAAATAAGGAATTCATTCACCACTTCCCATTGGCAGGCAGTTGTTCAGACACGTTCAGGAGAGGAGTTCCAGCAGGTGTGACAGTGACTGGAGGAGACAAATGGTATCTCTCTGAACATCCCACACCTTTCCTCTTCCCCCAGCTTTATGTGCGGAGTACGATGCTGTCTCTTGTGAGATGTGCTTTTGCCATTTGGAGTCAACTGTTCCAGCTGGAGTCAGCTGTCCCAGCTGTGTCATCTTCCAGGTACATGTGCACACCCAGCCTCCTTGCTGAGAGGTTGCAACAAGAAACAGAAAAGCCTTTGATTCTGTGTAAGAACTGGTCAGCAAAACCTATAACATATGTGTGTTACTTTCACTGTTTTCGTCACAAATCCAAAACATTCCACTATGTAAGCTACTATGAAGAAAATTAATTCTGTTCATCTAAATCCAGTGCAACAGTATATGGGATTGGAAATAAAGCTGTGATTCTTTTCACTAGTGACTATCAAAAAATATACTTATGCTGGAATTCAACATCAGACTTTGAAATGCAATTTAGCTCAATTTTAATACTCTTGCATTTAAGTATCAATATTGGTGATTAGATGTCTAAGATCTTGTTATAGTCAGTGAAAATCTGAACTCTGTTATAAGAATATATAACAAAGAAAGAATATATTTCTTTCTTAAGTTCTTGGGATACTAACAATCCCAGCTCATCAATCTAGACTATGGATAATGTATAACTTATAGAATTCAAAGATTGTATATATGATATGAAGGAAATAATTATGTAAGCAAAGTTGACTTACATTTTATGAACCTAATAAGCACATCTCTATAATTACTTTTTAAAATTCATGTCATTTTTATTAGATGCATAGGATTTTTTTATCTTTATGTACTCCAATAAAAATCTACCATGATTTTTCATTAATATGAAAAATTATCATGCAATTTATACTGAAATTATGCCATACCTTAATATAAACAGCAAAACCTTGATTTAATATAAATATCACGTAAAAAAAAAAAAAAAAACCAAAAAAAAAACCAAACACCACCAACACTTGCCCCCACCGCCTCCACACCCCAGGATTTAATCCATAGTCCATTACCACTGACCCATTTAGTCTAGGGAAGACACAATAAATCTATGTTTGTTAACATATGCTTAAGCAGAAAAGCAATTTCATGGGTCAGGCAACATAGTCATGAAATGTCTGTGAAGCAGTGGTGCATTGACTGTTGAGAAGGACACAGCCAAAATGACAAAAATTCTTTGACTTTTGCGTGCATTCTAATTTCCTTTTTGTTATTATTTTGGTCAAACACTTAACTTCTCTGACAATAGCAGTGGTTAGCAACATATCCATAAAAACTCAGATTAGTGTTTCAAATATTTAAAGTAGCATTGTTTTTTAAGTGACTGGAGTGGTGAAGAAAGGAAACGAAATCAGCAGCATAAAATACAATGCAGTGCACAGAAAGTATAATTCCAGGCCTGGATTTGAACCTATATTAGTGCCAAAAGTTAGTGTTCTTTCAAAGTCAGGGGATATGAGGATAGAAAAAAGTCACCATTATGCTAAATTTGAGAGCAACACTCAGCTGGTGAAATAGATGGCAGAAAACCATTAAATGTGTCCACAAGATGTATGCATTCCTAAAGGACAGAATCAATTATAAAATCTGAACTGTCTCCTGTGAACCAGGAATTACACAAGAAATATATCTGTGTCTTTAAAAGAGTCTGTTTCCTACTATCTTAACTTTATTCAAATCCAAAGCCTCTTTGAAATTTTTCCGGCACTGTTTCTAATAAGGCTCAGCTGACTGCCTAATGCATAATAGAACTTCCTTCAGCTAAAAATATAAAAATTTTATCCACCTACCTTGACCTCCAAATTAGCATGTAAGGAATATGACAGTGAAGTAGATGCTGAATTTTTATTAGACATTTTAGCATCTTCAGTTCTGGTAATTTAGGGTGGAACGAAAGTGTCAAGAAATTGCCTTTTTTGTATTGTATAGAAAGACTCATTTATGCATTATTAAAATACAGCATATCCTGGCAGAATTTTTAAAAAGAGAAAAGAATCCTAGGCATGTATGCCCTTTAAGGATCTACCTTTAAAAAACCCATTTTCATCACCCTTCTAGTAGAAAAAGCTAGCTTTTCCTTTATGAGTAGAGCTTATTTAGTTTCATCTCAGAGATTTTGAAAACATTTAATGGATAGTTAAAAAGATAATGCATAACGTTTGAGGTCCTCAATCCTCATTCATATGAAATTGTTATCAAGGTTATTTTGTCAAAATAGTAAGACAAAAGCTTGGGCATATTTTAGTTTTGACTTTAAATACTAACCAATATTTCAATCAGTCTCTTATTATTATATTTACATTTACTGTTAAAGTACATTTGTATTTGAATGGTATTTTTAAGTGAACATTTAATTTTTGCGTATTTCTATAACACTGTTCATAGAAAAGTACGTTACTGTTGTGAAACTGATCTTCACTGAATAAAGATTAGTTTAGTAGCAAACTTGTCTATTAAGAAAATTTCTAAAGTCTCCATTAATATTGTGCCCAAATGATTAATAGTGATATGTACACTGGAGGGAAGGGATGCCATCCAGAGGGACTTTGACAGGTTTGAGAGGTGGGGCTGTGTGAACCTCACAGCCTTCACCACGTCCAAGTGCAAGGTCCTGCACTGGGTTGGGGTAATCCCAAGCACAAATACAGGTTGGGAAGAGAATGGATTGAGAGCAGCTCGGTAGAGAAGGACTTGGGATTGTTGGTGATGGGAGCATTGACACGAGCCAACAATGTGCATTTGGAACCCAGCATGCCAATCATATCTTGGGCTGTGTCAAAAGAAGATTGGCCAGCAGGTTGAGGTGGGGGACTCTCCCTCTTTCTTTCACTCTTGTGAGATCCCAGCTGGAGGGCTACATTCAGCTCTATGGCCTGTAACATAAGAAGGATGTGGACCTGTTGAAGGCAGTCTGAAGGAGGGCCACGAAGATCCTCAGAGGGCTGGAGCAAAGGCTGGAGCACCTCTCCTACGAAGACAGGCTGATGGAGCTGGGAGTTGTTCAGCCTGGAGAAGGCTCAGGGAAGACCTTACAGCACCTTCTAGTACCTGAAGGGTGCCAGTAAGAAAGCTGTAGAGGAACTTTTTACAGTCTGGTGTGGGTTGGACTTTCAGACAATGAGTTATAAATTCCACAGACTTATGTAGAAATACGATTAGGTTTGTATTTATAGTAATTTCCTAGCAATCCAGAAGGTAGGAACAGAAGTGTGCTAGGAGAAATGTATTAACTTAATTACAGAATGTTTGCTAAACTCAGCAAATATGTCAGCTGAATTCCAAAATTCCTAAAAGAAGAATGTATTTTACGCTCTTATGAGACATATTTTTATTTTTAGAATATGCTAAGTAACAAAAATAGTAAGAGACACTAATGATGAAATGGTTTCTGAGATTGAATTTTTCCACTTACATGCTTATTTAGTGGAAACAATAAATGTGCTTGATCAATACATAGGTTTTCTAAAGACCTGTTTAAGAACAACATTTTGTATGAATTTCACTTTTTGATTTGTGAAGAATGATACATCTTTTTTGTTCATTTGTCCACTGTTCCTATGGCATGTTCTGTTAAAGAATTCACCAGGTCTTTGGGAGGAAGGCTGTCTTCTGTCTGCTCATAATCACGTAGAAACCTCTAGAATGAGAAAGACAGCAAACTCTGAAAATATACGAATGGCCCAGTTGGAAAACAGGCATTCAGTTTTCCAGAGGCACAGCAGAAGTAATGCTTCAGATGAAGTATACATACTATTAAGGATTGTGGGGCCCCTGCTCCAGAGAACCTAAAAGTTGCTAGTTTAAGAAAAGCAGGAGAAGTGTCATTTTGCAATGGTCCAGAGGAATTTTTTGCATGTCCTCCAAACTACAGTCTACTATATCTCATTTACTGTGTTAAAAGAGCCTTTAAAAGTCTTTAGGGGGGTTCTATCTGTGTGAAAGAGGGGGATCTTTTAATTTAATTTTCTTATAAATCACAATATCAGAAGCCCTTTCACCTTATGTGCTTACTTATGAGAGGGGAGCAGGCATATCCAGAGGAAAGATCTAGATGAATTGCAGCCCCATCACAAAATTCATGTATCTGTGACTAACAGCTGTGTGATAGCTAGCACAATGATTTTAGCAGATATCACTGTTGTAGGAGCATATGTGGTGTGTTCCAGTCATAACAAAAAACGGCTTGAAGCAGCATGCAGAAAAAAAGCTGAGTTGAATATTTATGGAAATTTTAAACTGTGTAAACTGTATAAAAATTGTATTTCTGTAGGCCCAAAAATTTTACATAAGCAAGATTTTGTTATGTTGCAGTTTCTAAATTTTGCAAAGCATTTATGGAAGCTGGAAGCCAAATCAGAGGCTACAAAAAAGAACCTTGGGTGTTTTGATAATTACAAAGAATTCATGGCCAGCTGGAAGTCAGAGCAATGTGTACTTAACTGCTTTGAATAGTCTGTGTTTTGCATGTAGTAATCTGTGTGCATTTGCTCTGATTGCTCAAGGGGAAATAATTACTGTTTATGAAAGATTGTCCATTATTCCCCAATTAGAGAGAAAATACATTCTATAACAGGGAAAATCTAGCTATTCTGCAAACTTTGAGAGAAACCCTTCCTTACTGATGCAGTACTCCATAAAAATCAGAGTTGTTATTCATACAAGGTGCTACTAAGCAAGGGGTCAAAATTCCATGAATTTTTAAATACATCTTGAATTGCTTAGAATTTACTACAACATTTTAATTGGACATGAGATAGCATATGAACTGTAAGAATTCATGCTCAATTGTGATTTTCTTTCTTCCTCCATAACATAGGGTTAGAAAAGACAAGGACAAACAAAAAAGAAACAATATCCCCCCCTNCACAAAAAACCAAAAAAATCCACGCCCCCCCCCAAAAAAAAACCATCAGAAAACCAAAACAAAACCCAAAAGAACCCACACCCACAAAAAAACAGTACAAGAAAAAAATGCAGTTTACTTCTCAGTTTCTTACCCAGAAACAGAATAGTCAAAGTTTCAACTTTTCCTTTCCCATAAATTTTTTGTCTTGGGGAGAATATGTGGAACACAGTGTCCATGTTGCACATCCTTGTAAGACTAATATTTGCATGGCTCCAGACATAGTGCTATTTCCAGTCCCAGGAAACCAAAGAGTCAATTTCTTCTATTCATACTTTAATTAGTTAATTATAAAGTTTATATTAAAACAGTTTAGATGGTAGTATACACATATTTGGAATAAACAGATTCAGTAACATATGAAATCTCTTGCTTCAAGGAAGATATAAGAGAAATTATTTCTTAGTGATAATAAAAAAAATTGGTAAACAATCAAGATCTCTACACCATCATCCTGAGGCAATGCTGCAAAAACCTAGTATCTATTCTGAGCTGCATTTAAAGATGAAAGATACCCTCAATTTCTATTCTGAATGTGTCCTAAAAGGAATAGTATTTCTGGGTCTGACACTGGTATTGATTTTTGTTTTCCTAATGTTTGTTCTTCATTATTTTACAGATAATAATATTTTATTCCAAGGTTTAAGTCTCCATGATTCTGTCTGTGCTGTTCACACTGGAGTTGTACTTGTGGTCTTTGTAGACAAGCATGTTTGTTCCTTGACAAAACAGGAAGAACGCTATTCCAAGTATAAATTGTCAATTGCACATTTCCAACCATTTTTCTGTTCTCATGAGAAACATTATCTGGGTTTACCCAATGTCATAAGGCTTTCCTGCTTGAATAAAGCTATGACCTAACATAGAGAGACAAAATTGCTTCTCATTTGCTCACACTAACTTCATACTTGTTTCAGATTTGGAGTGAGACACAAATAGGCCAAAATCTGCACCCTGGTTTCTACTGAAAAAGAGCCTGTGTATAAAAGTATGTAAGTTGGATCGATCTCAGAGTGTTGAAACTGGCCTGCTGGAAACTTTCATATGCTCTGAAAAGTCAATTAAGTTATATTCTGAAAGTCTTTCAATAACTAAAAGCCCAACCCATACAAAAAACCAAACTAAACCCAAAAACCCAATAGGTTTTTAAGAAAGATATTAAGATGAACTTAAACTAATACAGGTCTCCTGTCAGTTGAAAAGCTGTGGAGTCAAACAGATGTCTGCAAGTACAATCAAATAAATTTCCATTAAGTTTTCTCTTAAGAAAAAACAAATAAATACAAATATTTAAGGGAATGAGGAGTGGATTTTAGACAACAAAAAGAAAAAAAAAATACAAAAACCCCCAAAGAAATATCTGGTACAGGTCTGTTCATAATTTGTTGTGTATTGATGTAACTGCATACAGCTTCTCAAGGGAAGAGAAGATACAGGTGTGTCAGCCTCAGGTTCCTTAGGCTTGTGAAATTGTATATCTCTCTATCTAAATTATTTTTACAAGACTTAGTATGCAGTTAGTTTTTACATAAACAATATGCAATCCAGATATGGAGCTGAAGAAGGGAAACAACAGTAATTTCTTTCTGTTTACACCTGTATTTTGCTTATCTAAAAAGAGTAAAACATGCATTATCCTTGCCTTCCTTCAGGCCGTTTTACTATTCAGAAGTAGTTATTTGGGGCACCTGTCTTGTTTTGTAATGACTCTAGGACTTACCAGATTGTGTTTTTAAACCAGACACCAAATTTCTAAGGCTTTTTAATGCATCTGTACAAATCATCTGCATATGATCCCCAAAGAGAGCGAGGAATGTCACACAGCTATTTACACAGTATCATCTTCATAGGAAGAGATAAGTATTCCTGGGGTATTATGCCACTGTATCACAATTTTTAACTCCAGCGCACCTGCATGTGCAATGTGCTCTTTACTGTGCTATCAGTGCAAGAAAGATCCTATTTTTTAAATAAATGTTAAATTTTAGGGGCATTAATGATCCAATTCATGCTAATAGACCTATTTGTGCATGTAAAAATTTGCAGAATTAAAATAAATTCCTCAGATTCAATATTCTACATTTCTGTCTGTGAGTTAGTAGACCCTCATAAAAATGAAGTGAATTTAAGTTTCAAAAAAGATATTTTGATTGCTGAGGAAAAAAAAAGTAAAGCTGCATGGCAATGACAAAAACAATCAAGTTAAAAGGACGAAGGGAGAACAGAGATTTACATTTGAGTGCTGGATACCTATTTGAACTATTCAGGGTCATGGAATCTATGCTCCTTTGCTGAAAGCACAGCACATTACTTTAGTACTGTCTCTCAGTCTATTAAAAATCCAGCTGTGAAAAAAGGTCAAATGAGAGCTGACAAAATTACTTAGATTCTCCATTTGATGTTGCAGTTGTTTCTTTAGTTCAACTATTATTTTTTATCACCATAGTTTCATGGTCCAATTCTTTCGAAAACAGTGGTAGAAAATAATATGTATATCATAATACTAGGATAATTTTGTAAACTCAATGTGAGCTGAGTCTGCTTCATTATTATAAAGATTTTTTTTTTTTTTTTTTAATTGTTAAACTAAAAACAAGACAAGTCCTCAGATCTCTGAATTTCAGGTACCTGAAGGTTACTGAAATGGCTAAAAGCAGTGCTCAAGCAGTCCTGGACAAGCACTTTTGTTAAGAACCCAGACTCTATCATTCCCCTCCTCCTCTACTTCCTGTAGCATTCATATTGTATCCAATCCCGTTGTAGTTGCTTATTCTCCAAGTTTTTCCATGCCATGAAGTGTGGATGTTGGAACTTTCCTTATTTGTAGCTTCACAGAAGACAAGTCCAAAAATACCTCTTCTATGTTCTCTCAAGACATAAGCCAACTTCCTTTCCAGACAACTTCCTGAGGCAGTTTGCCCCAAATTCTGTTTAAAATGTACAGGCTGCCAATTTTAGAAAAGACAAGAGATTCTAGTTTCCATAACTTTTTGGATCCCTTGCTGCACAGAGATAAAGACAGTTAGGCTGACTGTCAGGTGCCATTTTTTTTTTTTTCTGTTTTTCTCATGTTACCTTGCTGGGGAGGGAAATAGATAACCACAAGATAGTCAGACTGACTCTCTGCAAAGTGAGTTCATGCATTAGTGTTTTATGATTATGTTAATTATTCTGAGATCTTTTTCCTACACAGTGTTTTTATTGTGTGCAAGTTTTCTTTTTTATCTCTAAGCTAAAAAAGATCAACTTTGATAAAAAAAATCATAAGTGAAAAGAACTGGAGACAGATGATACTATGAAAGCCACATTGTTTATTCTCTTGCATTTCTCCTCAGAATCTACTATAATTCAGGTTAAATCGATTTGCTTCCCCATCTGTTTTGCACCTGGCCCTTCAAACGTGCTGAGGTCCTGATCTTACCCAGGTTTCACTCTCACCCCTGTCTGCTTGTGGCCCAGATTACTTCAGATCTAGGAGCAGCAAAGCTCTTCCAACTCTAAGGTTCAGACATGGACTCAGACTCGAGCAGGTGGTTGAGATTTCTTCAGGTTTGAACATTCTTTCTTCCGACACAGTGTTGTTTTAGTGTTTCAGATACTCTGATATCCCTTTCCTTGCTTCTGAAGCCATCTTCATGGATCCAAGAAGAAAATCGACATGGATTTTACAATCCTGTAAGTGATGAGTATAAAACTTACCAAAACCACAAACCAACTATCTAGTAAAAAGACAGACATGATTCAAGTGTTACCATGACATTTCTCCAGGGAAGGTATATTTTATTCTTTGAGTCCTAGGTCTCTTGACCATGGAAGGAGTCTGAGGAGTACTTTGGAGAGGAGTTACTTGCTGAAGCTGTTTTTGTCAGGATCATAAAACTTTTTAATCATTTGCAGCTTGAACATTATGTCCACTGAACAGACAGGACAATCTCTAGAGGAAATATGTATTGAGTTGAGTCATCCTCTGGTGATGTCTCTTTTTCTTTGATAAGTAGTGAGTTATGGATCCTAATGAATTATTAGGTCCTTAATTTTCCCTACATGTAAGTGAGAAAAGAGAAGCTGGTGAAATCTGAATGCTGATTAGCAGAAGGAAACAGTACACTAGAGAACAAAAGTGTTGAAAAAATTCCTCCTGCTATGGATTAAGACTGTTGAAAAAGGCTAAGAAAGCAAGAGCAATTGCATGAACAGAGAGGGAAGAAGCAATTCCTCTTTCTAAGACTGTTGTAACTAAACGTAAGTGGCAAACATGAAGTCATTTACTTCTGAAAATACAAGGTGCCAAGAAATCACCAATATTTCATTAACTTTAGAGATACAGCTTCTTCTATCAATGCTACCTATGTACTAGTAGCTCTCCACTGCTCACTCTTTCTCCCACTTCCTGAGAGGTAGGGGGAAAAAATAACCAAAAATAAAAAAAAAAGGAAGAAGAAAACAAAAAACAAACAAACAAACAAACAAAAAAAAAACCACCCACAAACAAACAACAACCAAAAAACCCCACAAACAAACAAAAAAACAAGGAGAGGAAAGGAAAGGAAGGGAAGGAAGAGAAATGGAAAGAGAAAGGGAAAGACCTGAGTAATAAAAAAGATTGGCTCTAATAGTCTGATGAACTTCTTTTTATGGAAACTGGCTGTCTTTTAAGGTTATCACAGAGCTATTCACTGAAATCCCCAAATCTGTACTGCAGGGCACATAACCACATCATAAGAAACCATGATCTTCTGCTGGGGATACATTGTAGACTCCTTTTCTTGGGAGGAACTTTGATGTGCTGTCTCACAAGAAAGAAGGAGTAGGATAAAAGTCTTCACTCTTTATAAACCTATGTGAGACTGTAATTTCCAATTCATATGGAAAAAATAATTTATACCTCACAGGTCTATTGCAACATAAACCATAATGCCACTGAGTAAAAAGATTTTTTTAATTTTACCACTTCAAAGCTGCCATTTTCAGTTGTGCTGTGGTTAGGATATCATCCTTCTAGCATATTTCTGTATCAGTTTCAATATCAAAAGTAAAAGCTGCATTAATAGCCTGAGGATAAAATCAGCTATTCACTTCTCCATGTGCAATGTCATTATTCAAATGCAGGCAAACCTAATTGATATGAATTCTAAAACACCTACATGGCAGACAGGACAGTTTCAAGAAAGTTGAAAGTGCTTGACTCTGCTTACAGACCTCCACAACAGTTGTTTCATAGAATTAGTCAGAGGCTCAGGACTCATTTATCTGAAATATTCTGGAGTTTCTTTTCTCCTTTCCAAAATCAAAATATGGCTTTTTGGGGTTTTTAAAGAGGTGATTACAAAAGGTCATTTCAGTGCAAGCCCACTAAGAGACATAATACAGGAAATGTCACATTTTTAAATACAAATATTTCAGGCTGAAAATTAAGAGATCAGGCTCATTTCCTTTTGCCATACACTTCCTCAATGTATGTGATATATTTTGCCTCATTAAATCTGCAAGACAATAGCAAGCTTTTTTTTTTTGTTTGTTTGCTTCTTTTGTCCTCCTTAGTATCCTTTCTGTAATATTCCAATCTTTTTAAAACTCTTTTCTAAATGAGTAATATTTATATCTTTTTCTGTCTATAGAAACAATGTCACAGGATTTCAGTAATTTCCCCAAATCCTCTTTTTTTCCCTTCAACCCTGGTTAACATGACTTTGATTTCTGGTGGATAATATTAGTGAACTCTAAATCACAGAAGAATAACTCTGTGGAGAGATACTTGCAGTGGGACAGAATTATTGAATATCTGCAAAGATACTTAATGCTAGTCTTCATATGCTGTCACAAAAATTCTTTTATTGTTCATATGGTTGTATGGAGGGTTTCTTTGCACCAAACAAAACACCCACCAAAATTAAGCTAACAAAAATTCCCTGTGTTTAAAAAAAAACACCTACACCTCCTTCTATGCTAAACTGAGGAAGCTTTCCTTATGTAAAAATAAGATAAATTACGTAGAATAGTAATGGCACACTCTTTTTTACTTTGTGGTTATAAAGCACAGAACAAGATCACCTTTTCAAGACTTTTCAGAAAGTGTTAGTATAAAACTCAAAGTTTATGTATTTACATGTTGCATATTTGCTGGGTTAGTTTCTCTGAATTGTCTTGTGATCAAGAGAGAGCCCAGCTATGTGCTATTATATAAGTGTTTGCATTTCATACCAAACAAACAAGTAATTTATATTATAATAGGACCATTCTTATAATCTTTTTCAAAATAAACATTCCTACTAGGACATGAACTTAATCTTCCCAGTCTTTTAAAATATTAATTAGGTTTACATTTAAAATTATTTTAGGCATAATACACTCTTGCACAAAATGTTAGTGTGACATTAATGCTTTTATTTAAAGGTACCACTAATGTTCTCTTGCTCTGTCTTTCCTCAAAGTAATTGCTGATCTTTGGACTATCAAAGAGCCTCACCCATAATACTAAACACGTATCTTCTAGGATTTATTTAAGCAGTAAAGAAGAAGATAGCTCCTTTCCAGGGAATTTTGAAACTGCCTTTTTTCATACTGTGATCCTCTTATTAAGGATTCTGTAGTCCTTCTGTGCTGGATAACAGCAGTGTTATTTACCCATATGCAAACATTCGAGTGGCAGCAAGATGCTGACAGGATTCCTCCTTCACATTGGTTGTTTTGCTCTCATTAATTTGTTGAGAAAATCTGTTTCAAATTTTTATATGCTGGGACGCTACATTATACGGTCAGACATATTTATGTCTTTTTGTTATACAGTATTAAAATAATTTTTGAAATTCAACTTACATCAAAAGAAGAACCACTCATACAGTAAAACCATGTATAAGAACAATAGGAAGCTAACCTAGAAAGCAGTTGTGCCTTTGTGTATCTTTGTTTTCAACATTTAGAGAGTCTAATTAACTACATCAGGTTACATATTGCTTTCCACTTATGTTCTACAGTTCTTCAGACTGGCGAATGTAACCACTTTATCTTAAAAGTGTATCACTCTCCTTCCTGGATACAATATCACTGTAACAAATCCTACTCTTCTCCAACCCATTGTTTATCTTTCTCTTTTGACTTAGTCAAATAAAGATTGTGCAATAGAATGATCAACGTGCAATGTGTTGTACATAGCGTACATAGAAATTATGACTGAATTATTTAGAATTTGTGCCTGCAGACAAATAAACTTACTGGGAGTTTTTTTCTAAGTATTGGTGCAACTATTCTGCAATACAGTTTCTAGAGATTACAAGTCTGTATCTTAGAAACAAAATTATTTTGCTCTTCATGTGTACTCACAATCTATAATAATTTTCTGAATAGGAAGGAGTAATTTCTTTAAGTATTTAAAAATATTCACTCTTTATTTTCTTACAACTGTAGAGTTATTGTCTATTTTTGTATCGTCATGAAACCAAGTCAGAATCTGATGTTTGGATACCAACCTGAGCGTAGTCCGAGACCCACACAAAAGCAGAGCATTTGCTCTTGTATTACCTCAATTACATGAGCCACATGTGTTTCACTCAGCACTTTAGCTCGGTAAAGGCTTATTCTAATCTACTTTTATTTAGTTGACCACAAATTGGAGAGTTGAGTCTGGATGTCAGTGAAGTCAGTGCTAACCATATCATTGTTTTCTCAACCTTGCACAGCGAGGCAGAGTGGTAGAGTGGGATTTGGATAGGCAAGGTGGTGTCCTTTGTGTTTGGTACCCCCAGCCTGCCCTCACTGAGCCCTTGCAGCCTGGGGAGACTATGGAAATGTGAGAGATCATTTGCTTCCAACCCCTGTGGTAGGGATCCACAACTACTCCCATGAACAATGACGTACAAAAGCACCAAAGTCTCTGGGACTTACCAAAAGAGAACTGCTGAGAAACAGAATACTCTGTTGCTCCTGTCTTCACCAGCCACAGATAAAAGCAATTCTACCTATGATTCCTTAAAAAATATGAAAATATGAAAAAACTTAATAAAATGTGCATGCAAATGAAATTAAATTGGTGTAGATGCCATCCGACACATTCACGTACACAAATCACTTTTAATTCTTACCTTAATTTTTTCAATGGATATAGAATGTCTCTCTTTGTTTTGCTGTTTTTTCAGGTTAAAACTGTTCGTAGGAGGAGCCTCTTCCTGTAAGACATTCTAAAGCAAACCAAAATGCAAATAGCTACAATACAGCTGTCAGCAATACCCTTAGGCAGCAAACTGCATAGGAAGCCAGTTATGTTTAGCTGGTGTTTAGATTTTGTATTGGAGAAGTGTCTAAGTAGACAACTGAATTTCAAGGGGCAAATGTTGATGGGCCATAGCAGTGATACTGTGAGGCACATTCAATATTATATAAGATTGTTAATAAATATTGGAGGACAAAGCAATGACTTTTAGATTTTATAGAAAATAAAGTGAAAAAACAAAGACTAATCATATTTAATTTTGATAATGACTTCCCCAGAGAAAGGAACTACAAAAGACCATTTATTAGAAAAAGCCATAACCAGTGAAGATAGCAGTATGCAATTGTTAGTTGAACTAGAAAAAGGGGAAAAAAAGGCAAAAAAAAGGAAAGAAAATTTAAAAATGAAGAAAACATGATCGTTGTGATGCAAAGAGAAACATGATTTGAATAAAAGTGAATGGTTTAAAGCATAGGAATGATGTGAACAACATAGATTTTTTTAAACTTTTTTTTATCAAGGGGTGGCCTTTAAAATGAGGTTGGTTCATATTTTTTGCTTTCTAAACCATGGCTTGGACAATAACCAAATGCTGGAGGAAATCATATTCTGTCATTCCTGTTTATGTCTTGGCCAGTTTAGTTGTTACTACACAGATGTGACTGGAATATCCAAAACCTTCTCAAGCTTTCTTCCTTAGCAGTTACAGACATTCTGTGTTTTGATTTATTCATACCTTTTTAGGAGAAGACAACAGTTTCTCTACTTTATAATCCCAGAATAGTATTTATATGTTCCAAATTGCTGTAATCTAAGAGAAAAAATGGGGCAGTACTGGATCATGTAACCATCTCAAAGTGATGCCATATTACCTAAAGCTTCTGTAACGCTTCCGTGGAGAAGATGTAGTGACAGAGAGAGAGGGAGACAACAAAACGTGTTGAGTTTACTAACTACGCAAGAGTGAGTATATTTTCTTCACTCTACTATGTTTGTACTGTAGAATATGCATTTTTTCACCTCTATTTTGATTAAATATTTGTTCAATGGGGACAAGAGGAGGCATATTTGGAATTTCTCTTTTAATTACAGTTTCTGTCAGCAGACATTTCATCTTTTCCCAGTCTTCCTTTAAATGTAGTGGATTCTATACCTTTTCAGCTAGGTGGTTTTTGTTTCTATTACTTGTTTTCTTTCATTTTTAATGTGTGGATAAATTTAATTTTATTATAGTGTTTCATAAACTTTCACCATTCATAAATGTTATCACATTGATAAAATTTGTTGTTAAAGTTCACATCTTAAAAGATATATAATTTTCTGATTTTATATATTTAAGATCAATTTCTTACTTGTTTTCTTAGTCTCTCCTTTTTTCTTTCTTCCTCTCTCAGCCTAATATCTGTTATTAAATGTCTATTTGACATTAAATTTTTTTGTAGTTATAGAAGTCTTAACATTTATCATTCCAAGTACTTTTCATTTTCTCATATTCTGTTTGCTTTTATAACATTTTACCTTATAACATTTATTTTTAAAAAAATTTGTATATTAATATTCATATTTCTTGATATGAGAACTGTGAGATAAATTCACTTAGGGAATGAAAAAAGTTAGCTACCCTAGTGGAAATAAATTATTGTTAACTTGTCAGTTTGAAGAGCAGATACAGGAAAATCATATTAAAATATCCATCACTTCAGCAATAATTACATATAAACAAGAAATGTAATGTACTAATCAATTGTTTAAAAATGCATTAGCAATCCTAATAACCATATTTATTCCAAAAAGTTGCAATCAGTTCTTGAGACAGGAAAAAAAAACCCCACACAAATCAAAGAAATAAAATATACTTTAGGGTTGCATATAATTAATTGATAATTTTCTTCTTGAATATATTTAATTTAAATTTATTGATAAAACTGGTCCATAAGTTTTAGAAATTAATATCTAAAATTTTTCCAAGACTTAGTCTTGGCTTTTACTAGAGAATTTTTTTTTTCCGCTCTCCAATTTTTCTTGATTTTAGTTCTCTTAATGATAGCTAAGTCTTGTGTCATTTTAACAGCCCAGTTTTCAATCTCAGAAATCAAGATTATTTCATATTTATTGGAACATTAAGATTTGAGTTTTTCGGTCTGAGGTGTTCTACCTGAATATTCATTCTCCTTAGGAAAAAAAAAAATAAAATAGAAAAGAAAGAAATTGCCTTGGGAAAAAAAAGCCTACTGTTTAATAGCAGAATTAAACTTAAGAAAAAACCCCAATTAAAAAACATGATATTGCCTAAGTATCCAAAAAGGACTGAATCTTTCTTATCTTTTCCTACCAAAGCATTTTCCTTTTCCAGATACTTAATCCCATTTTCTTCTCCAAATATTTAAAGCCCATCAACCCTTTTTATTATCCAGTCAGAAAACATGTTATCTTTTTGTGCCATTCTATGGAAAGATTCTATTTTAGTCTCACATTGAACATTTGATTCTGCATGAGTCCAAAACTTACTTTACAATATATTTATTACTAATATTTTTAAATATTTTAACAGATTAAATTTTAAAAAGAGGCAGCCATTGACCTAATATCACCGCCATTGTTAATGTCAACTGAAAGTCAATATAAACAGCTAAACAATGAGATTGAATATTCCTTAACACACTTCATCACAGCCATAATTTAAGCCTGTATGCTTCCCACTGACTAGTCCCTGCAAATCCTGACAGACATTTAATGAGTGAACTAATGATTTCAAATAATTTCACTGGTACTTGGTCTTTGGTTTTCTAATGATGGGCAATATTGATCTCCCTGCTCCTCTACTTGTTGACTGAAAATTATTAGCATAGGAATTTTTATTAAGATGTGTATAACGCTCTGCCATACATTAATTCCATATATGAACATTATGCAGCTTATTTTACTGATAGATACTATCAAGATCAGTCTCACCACCTTTATTACATTAAATCATATGTATATTCATATTTCTTAGGAGCCTCAAATATAAGATATAGTTTGTAATATCTCCTAGTTAAATTGAGTCAAAAATAAAGAGGACAAGCTTGGTGTTCATTGTATATTATCTTTGGTGGCATTCAAATTATTTCTGCACCATTAAGCATATTTCTAATTTCAATTGCTCTTCATTATTTAGGGAAAAAAAAAGAAAAAAAAGGAGCTAGAGTTTATGTTCAAATGGTTTTCTATTTCACTTAGACTCAGCATCATTTTACTTTTTCTTATCTATGATGCATTGGCATTTCAAGCATGAAATTATGAAACTAAATGTACAGGAAACTCTCTTTATGTCGAATATATTTCCCCCACCATAAATTGCCCTTTCTGTACTTCTTTTTGTTTGGTGACTTGGTATGAAATTCTGACACTTTTTATACAGTAGAATGAATAGGTCACCAACTGACTTCTCCAAAGTACTGTGTATTCTCACAAAACTAAATCTATCCACACTTTGGATTAATCTGATTACCTCAAAAAGCTATTACATTTTTCCCACTGTTGTCATTTTGGAAAAACAACTAGATTTACCTAACTAGCGAGCACTTGCTACAGAAATCCCCTATAAATCTGTTAAAAAGCTATTCTTATGCAGAAGTAGTCAAACTTTACTAAATTATTTAAATGTTGCAGCTTCCCAATCTCAAAAGACCTAGAGCTTATTCAACTATATTTCACTACACGTTTTCTCCAAATTCTAAGTTGGTTTAATTTACTTTATCCTTTCCTATCTTAAATGTACACAAACACAAAAAAGTCTGAGTAAATTGACGTGTTTTTTTTCTCTCACTGAGTACTCTTTAGAGCCCTCTGTGTTTTAGTAACAATAGTATGATTTACTTCACAATCTTCTATATTTCAGGTTTCACTCTTTATGTACATAATTCTTTTAAATGATAGTCTTACAAAGTTTCACTGCTGGACTGTTATACAGATATCCTAGGCTTCTGCAAAGTGGATGGATCAACTTGGATTTAGCTGGTTTTGAAGTAAAAAAATAATCTGGGTTTGAATTCAATTATCTGTCTATCTATCTATCTATCTATCTACCTATCTATCTATCTATCTATCTATCTATCTATCTATCTATCTATCTATCTATCTATCTATCCATCTGTCCATTTGTCAGTCTCATTTTTATCTTTAGTTTTCTTAAACTAAGTAAAACTTAAGAATAAACGGATAATATCATGCCATTCCCCCTTTACAGTTGAGGGAAAGTACCCAGAGAAGTGGGACTGAAATATGATCATCATGATTGGTCTTATAATTTGGCTGAGACCCTGTCATTGTCTACTGGTAACAGATTTCGGCTCTCATTTCAGCTACATAAAGATACAGTACCTCGAAGACAAGAGGAAAACCATCATTTTGGATTTGTTTCTTATTGCTTGTTTTTGTTTTTCCCACAAGGACTCTTACTAAGACAGAAGGCTCTCTGTTACCCGTAAGATGTCCTAATTGCACAGGAAATATATGATGCGCTAAAATCTAACCAACAAGGTAAAACCTAAACATAAAAAAAAACCAAAAACATCCTTCTACTATATTTGAAGGTGTATGAAACTAAGACTAAAGGAGCATTTGGTCATTAATTAATTATAAATTTAATTTTTAAAAAACACTAATAAAGGTATTAGAGAAAAAGAAGCTGTTTCCTCCAGGTGTACAACATGTATCATTGGAGCTCTCACTTATGTATCAAGAAAAAAAGTAGATCCTCTGCATTAATGATGAAAACCTGAATGGATGGTTATTATTACCTAAAAAAGATGGACTTAAAATCTAAGGTGTACTGAAGCTTAATCAGTGTAGTGTTATCCATCTGAGGGTAACCACACAAGACCAAAAATGATGACATTGGATCAAATAATTTGACTTGTGCGAAACATGTCTCAGTCTTTGAAGAGTTAATTTCAGGAGAAGCAGGGTAAGTTGAAACCCTCAGTGCAGGTTGAGGGCAGCAGAAGAGGTTGATCCTGGGACTAAAATGGGGTAAATGTTATGATCCAAACCTTTTTGACTGAGATTGCTCACGAAGCACAGATGCCTACCTTATACAGTTTCTTTGGAAGTAGCGCTGGAATAGTTAACAGTCTTCACAGCTCTAGCACCTCTCTTTTTAAACAAAGCAATTACAAGAACTAATGATGACGGATTTGAACCTGTCTAAGCAGTTATCTCTGGTATCAATGGCCTTCTGTACAGAAGAAGCAAGGTAAGCAAGAAAAGTCACCATTTCAAGGTCACAGCAAAGACCAAAAGTTTAGCTGGGCTACCAAGGTAGATATTCAAGAGAGAACTGCAATGTATTGCACTGAAAACTCTCATGGGAGAATTTTTCACAGCCAAGAGAAACAAGAATTTGATTTCGAATCAGCTGAGGTACGGAGAAGAAAACATGGACATCTGGAATTCTTGTTTAAAAAATCTTGGCGTTTGGAAGGAAGCTCATGTTCATTTTTGAATTGTCATTTAATACTGGAAAAAGATTTGGATTATTTCCCACATTTAGGTGCTTTCTGGATTAAAGTGACACCTAAAAATATGAAAGGTAAATATTGATATTCTGAAAATATACTTTTTGCTTAGTTATTATTAAGATTAGTAATGTTCTTTAAAATACATTATACAAGGTACATGGTCTTTTCTTGGAGAGACACCAGTATTCCTACAGACCTAAAGCAGGACTGTGTTGTCAAAAACTTAAGATGGTATTTCACTCTGCTCTCTCTATATAAGAGACCTGTCTGTACGTAAAATTAAGGTGGAAATTCCTGTTTCTCCTATGGTTATATCCTCATAAAAGATGAGCTCCGTATTTAATTTTAATTTATTACATTCAAATGACCTAGAATCTAAGGTGCATTGAGAGGTTTCCCAAAGTTCATGGATTTATTGACAACTGCTACATGTTACATGCATCTGTCTGTAATTAATGCCAGGGTTTGTTCCATAAAGGCAAAACTGAAGAAAACAGTTTATTAAGTCTGTGCCAGACTCCAGGGCTAAATTGGAGACATTGCTTTTAAAGGCCAGCAATTTATATTGATCTGCACTTCTGCCAGAAGGTACTTGGTGACTGTAAAATGCTAGAGTTAGGAAGAGTACTAGGCCTTACAAAAAACACGGAATTTTTTTGGACATGAATACAATGAAAGTAATGTTGTTTATTGAATTTAGACTTCACTTTCCTTAAATAAAAAGGCTGCATGTTGAATTATTTCTTCTTTCCTGTTCTTCCCAGATCAATACCCAGAGCTGCAAATTTAATCAAACTAATATTTACTATGTATATGCTACCATGCTATACAGAGAATCTTACAAGTAAAAAAAAAGGAACCCACTAGGCTTCTGGAGGGCTATACCTGGAATATCTTACTCTTACATGACTCTTATTCCTTTGGCAGAGATTTGGTACTCTTTAGTGAGGCAGAATCATAGAGAAACAAGCTCTGACCAGTTATGTCAGTAAAAAGTAGTATCAGAAGAAACTATCACAACTGATGACAAAGAAAATTATAAATATTTGCCTCTTGAGAAAGATGTCTAGCACTTCGTGGGATTAGAAGCACATAAGACCAGGAACAAGAAGTTAAAAGGAATTGGAATCAAAACTGAAATATACTTCAGTGAAGTGGAACTGAAGTTCTACAGGAAAAGGGTGGCTGTGAGGTTTCCAAGTAGCGTATGGGTATTTCATTCTACAACACTCCTTACAATTGTTATATTCATTGCTTTGATTCCAGCTCCTGTGTCACATTTTACAGTGGATTTATTAATCATTTTCTGTACTTCAAATTCAGTCAAAAGATTACACAGTTTTCTGCCTCATTTGTTTATTAATGAAGTTCATACCACAGCTTTAATAAAAGGGAAATATTTTCACATCACATAATGTGCTAACATTATAATCTTGGAAAAAAGAATCTCTGGGCATGAACAAATACTGTGAGTGGCCATTGTCTATTTTACAAATTCTGTTCCTATTTCAACTACATTTTCTAGGTTTGTTCCTACACATATCAAAATTCAGATGAGAGTCAAATAACAAATTTGCAGTCTGTTTTATTAGTCATCAGTATTTATGTGGCAAGTATTCAAACGAAAAATTTGCATTTTTATAGTAACAGTGGTTTAAAAAGCTAATGCCTAAGTTCTATTCAACTTCTGCTTACACGAAAAACCAAATACTTGATTCAATCATATGAGATTCATTCAAGCAAAATGAAGCTTAATTATTTTCATTATCAATGTATAGAGCATAATTCCCATGGACCATGTCCTCTCACAATTATAGAATCAAATTAATTAATCAGTAAATAATGTATGAAAATACAACATTCAAATTATTCTGAGACTGTGGAATGAATTATTAGATATGCACCCATACTTTACTACAAAGTAAGTTTATCTGGACTGACTACACTTGTATGATTTTGAAAGACACTAGCCTATTCATAAACAAATTCTCTAGGTCCCTACTAAATATGAAATGGAAGTATTTAGAAGATATTAATGTGAATAACATCTTTGTTCAAGGCAATATTTTTCTTTGACACCATAATTTAAAGTAAGAAGAAATTATTTAACATTTCTGATAACAAATTAATGATATAAAGGGCTATTTAATTTTGTTTTCCTGTTGCTTAATAATGTTTATCTGGAGGTAAATTTCAATGCTATTAAATAAAACATTTTGAAGGAATAATAGTTTACATTATTCCTGTGATTATATGGAAAACTGTTTTTATAGCCTTAGAGGAAATTAGAACAGATTCTTCCCCTTTTCCATTTCTAATCTATGCTTCATTCTTAGTTCTTTCTCCTCTTCAGAACTATCTAAAGAGGATTTTTTGTCACTTAGAGTTCTTACTTTGCATCCTGTTCTGTTAGTGATTTTGCATGTCATTATCTACACCTGAACCAGGGGATGGAGGAACTTTTTTCCTTTCTTCCATACTGAGAGATTCACCCTATCTGCATTAGTGTAAATGGGTCTGCTTAACTTAATAAATATTAAGTTTCCAGAGAAGAGGACTCGCAGGTCTGTCCTTTAAGGAAAATCAGCTCAACTAGTTAGAATGTCAAACTTCATTTTATTCCTTCCCCATAATTAATTAATGAATTAATTACAAATTGTTTTGTCTATGCAGGACTACAACTTGTTTAAGGTAAATGGAAAATTTATGCTTCCTAACTTGACCTGCTTTTTAAGGATGAAGTACTGTTACATGGAGAAACCATGCTGCTCAATGATCCCCAAGACAAAAAGCACTCAGAGTTACTGGTCTGGTTACATTTTGACGATTTACCCTAGGCAGTACTTTCCTGAACCAACCTGAATTAATACATGAAAGTTTTTCTTCTCTTCACACCTGTTTAAAATGAGTCAGCACACTCCCTAAACAAGGAGGATCATTAGATAAATAGTCAATGCTGTGGTCACATGGCAGGCTAAAACAGATCTGCCACGCATATGTCAATTTTCAATAACTTGTCTTAGGGAAGTGGTCATTTTGAGCTTGTCTCAAGAAGTACCTTTAGAAATTCTGAGTGAAGAGTATCTTGTGTCAGGATCCAGTGAGTATTTTTTAGGAAAACTTGGCATATGTGTCTTGAGCACATTTATTCACCCTGGAATAACACTCAGATGAACAAATCATAATTAATACATATTGGTATTTAGCAAGGGGATATATTAATGAAAATGTTTAGAGAAGATAGAACATTTCTGTCTATCTTTCTTCTACTTTTTTAAATACACTACCTTTTCATTCCTAAAATAAAGTCAATACACTCATGAGTAACTTAAATTGACTCTGGTAAGGAAATGATTGTGTCAGCTGAATATTTTTAGGTACATGTATCATATTACGTAAAAATACATTTTTATCCATATGTTACAAAGAAGCCTATGTTTTTATGCTCAACAGCTGTTCTGTCACTTCCTCTCTAACATTATAGAAACATTATTATTTTTGTTGGTAACTTAGCACAGTTGACAAGGACAAAAAAAGGAACATTTCTTCCTGTCACATAAAACAATCATTTTATTAGCTGTCAACAGCTCCTGAAGTTCACATCAAACACTACTGGCACAACAGATGCATTTCTTTACCGAGAGGGTGGCCAGATACTGGAACAGGTTTCCTAGAGAGGTAGTCCATACTCCAAACCTGTTGGTGTTTAAGGTGCGTTTTGACAATGGTCTTGACAACATGCTTTGAGTTTTGCTGGCCCTGAAGAGTTCAGGCAGTTGGACTAGATAATTGTTGTATGCCCCTTCCAATTAAAATAGTTTTATTGATCCTAAATTAACAACCTTAAGGACTTTGCTCCCATCAAAAGTAGTATTTGTTACAAATTACAAAGAAATAGTGATTTTCTTTAAATAATTAACTTTCTCCAAAGAAATATATTTTTCTCTAGTATTTAATTAATGCCTGAAAAATATTACCCTATCTTACCCTACTTTTATTGTTGTTATTAATGATGTGTTGTGGCATTAATGTAATATTTTGTTTTTAAATATTATATCCTTTTGACTGCTTTAAGAATGTAATGAAAATAATTTTTAATGACTGAGAATGTAAAACAACTATTAACATCACAATGTTGTAAGAACAGGTAAGGAAAGTATTGAGGTCATAGTATATTTTAAACAAGCATTTTATGCATTTTGCTGGTCAATATTATTATAGGTTAGTTTTGAATTAGTAATTAAGAAATTAAAGGCTCCTAACATTACCAAATTCCTCCATCTTTCATCTATTATTCAGAGTGGTCTTTACATCTTCAAAAGGAAGATTCTCCAGCTGTTTGATTTTCAGAATCTTTAAAACTGCTTAGTTTTGCTGCTTTTCTCAAAATTAAAATATTGATAAAACATTAAAATTCCTTCATATAATGTTTTCTAGACTCTATACAGTTAAGAATCCATAGATAATTCATGTTCGTTATCCCAACTACAATAAGAAGAATAAATGGCTGCCAAAATATTGTTTGAAAGAGAAATTCCTACAAAGAGAGAGAGAAATCACAGAGTCTCAATTAAAGAATGTCTCAACTTCTACAGTGCAGTGATGGCAATAGAAGAGGGAACTGCGTGGATTTGGAACAACTGGTACAGTCAAAATAAGTTTCAGAGTAGAAAGGACAACATAGCTAAAAAAAAAGTAATAATTTGAAGCATATGCCACATCAAAAAAGTATGAGGATAATACTGTTGGAGGAGGTATACAAAAAAATTTCTGTTCAAAATAGCGTATTTTAACTTAGTCAAGAAGTCTCCTGGTAATAAGATTAAGGCATTATTTTCCTTATATATGCTGGGCTTCAGTATTATGGAAAAAAAAAAATAGATTCAGAACTCAAATCCAATGAAGAAACCACACCCTCAAACACTATGTTTTTAACAAATATCTTCCTGCCTTGGAAAGTGGTTTTCACATTGTAAATCCAGAGGAGTCAAACACAAATTGCTATACTTATTTATAAAAAGCAAGAAGCTGTGAAGTCTTACTTAGGAGAGCTTTCAAGAGCAATTCTATTTGGAAATCTCAGACTTTTTAAATTGAAGCACCTGGCTCATACATAAAGAACTAGAACTGTTTTTCTCTCCGGAAATCCTTATGGTTATTCATTGGGAAAACAGCATGAAAATTTTTAATTTAAAAGGTAATGTTGATAGTTTTATGTCAGAGTAGTGCTCATAAGGTGCACCTTTCCTCATATTTCCCCTCAGAATGATAATAATTTAAACAATTATTAGCTGAAATACATAAGGAAATACCTGACTAGAAATCCTGCAGCCAGGAGTCCTTCCTTTCCTGCTGCATTTTGTAACTATTAAGTAGCCATACTCTCTTTCACTTGCTCTGTCTCCAGCTTCTTGAAATTTTGTGTTCTTTTTCTGCATTACATCTGACCTTTACCAGGATATTGGAAAAAAAATTGAGATTTCATGGACCATGAAGATAAGATTTTTACAAAAGAGTTTCAAATGAAAAACAATCCAGGGTTGCTGTCTTCACATAAAGACAAGAGAGCAACAAACCAAATATCAGAGTTTAAAATTATCTCACCAAATTCTTTTCGACATTCCTCCTGTAGAGAATTTAATGGTTAATATCAAATTTACTTGCTTGAGGTATTTGATGTTACACAGCATTTTGATTCAGCAGAGCAATACAACAATATACATAAATCACAATACAAGTACAAACTGTGTCTAGTAGAGTATACTAACTGCAATACATATTTGGTTTACAATATAAATGTGATTCTTATTACCATTCTCTATAATATACTCACTATCAACATGCTGGCTATCCCCAAAACCTGGAAAGAAATGTAAGTACTTAAACCACCTTAAGTCCATTGTTCTTTAATATTTGTTGATAATTTATTTTCTATACTGCACATTGAACTAAGCAATTTATACAATAATCCCCACAGTAATGGTCTGAATAACTCAGGAAGACATTTAAAATCTTTTGGTTAAATCAAGGACAAACAGTAACAGCTGTTTGAGTCACTGAGCTGGTATAACTGCTTGACTAGGTCATTTAATATAACCAGTTGATCCACTCCGTGGTTGTAGCCATTTATCTAAAATAAAAGCCACCCCTGATTCCTTTTGTGCAGACATAATTTCAGCTTTATTTCCAACAGCTGCGGTCAGCCCTTCCCCACAATTTCCCCTGAGATTCAAGAGCATGTTGTCCTTGTCTATATTTCCTCCAGTGTAGTGGTTTATTGATCAGTCACACCAAGAAAGCCCAGTTTATTGGGAGCTGCTAACTTGGCTGAAAGTCATGAAACAGGAAGTTTCCCATTTAAGGTTAACTATTTTAACCGATAAGTCTTCATATTTTTAAAACAAAGAACTTATAAATACTTTTACTTTTCACTGTCATCACACTGCTTTCTGGGCATTTACATGAAATGTCCCAAAACATTTTTCTGGAAAGAAACAACAGAAACGTCTGGCCTAAATATCTCCACAGTGAGTTCTGTGATGATTTTAGGTGAAGTTACATAATTAATTTATTTTGTGGATGTTTATTCTGGATATCTGTGTAGAAACATGGATGCTACCCTGAGTGCCTTACCCACTTACTATTTCCATTTTTACAAGCATGGCAAGAGTTCTTAGCAGCTTCATAAAAAAAGGACTGAACTAAGTCACTTTGCCTAAAACTTACATCAAGGGAAATAGTTTGCTCTGTAGCTTTTGGTTTTATGATTCTTTCACACTTGTTTTAACATTCTAGAACCCCAGACAAAGAAAGAATTTATGTGACAGTGCCAAAGTTATTTTTTGACAGACTTTACCATATCTTTGCAAATTATATTTCTGAAGCCCTTGTTTTTAAACTGTAGCTGAGCTAACTGTGATTAGTTAAAATCCAACATTCTCAATATCAAGCCATGTGTAAATGATTTAGGACATCATTAGTAGTTTAATATTAAGGTTTTTTCATTATTACTACTAATAAACACAGGTTTCTCTATCGTAAGTAAATGAAACAGTACTGGGGATATCAACACTTATCAATTGATCCAACAGATAGAAAAGAACATAGGAATAAAAATTTCAGATAATAAATCACTGAGAATCTGACACCTTGGGAAAAAAAAAAGTCTTCATAAAATGTTTGCAGTATTGTACCTAGAGGCAACATTTTCTCTGTGTAATAGAAAAGATCTATTCCCATTTATTCTCTGACAGGAGATTTAAGGTAAGCAATCAGCCAAGCATGGCATGTATGCTCTCTGGAGAGGCATTTTAGGTGGGTGACACAGTTCTGATATACTAACTTCTGACATCACAATGTTATTTGGAAAAGACTTTGCACCAAAGACTCATGCCCACACTTGTATATGTATGTGTACACAGGAATGTACACACAGGCAAAAATATTTTCTTTTTCCAGAGTTTATTTATGCCAAAGAAAGTCCATATCAAACAAAATCAAAATCAGACAAAGGAAACTAAACCTTTTCTCCACAAGATACTGACAGGATAGCTGGCTAAGAAGGTTAATCCATTCAACAAAGAGGATGGTAAGATCTGAAAGTCTACTATGAGAAGCTCACAGTTCCTCCTTTTAGGAGCCAATATAATGGTATGCCTTGCCATTACAAAAAAAAGAAGGAAAAAAAAATAATCGTAGTTTGAGTAGAAGTCATGCTTTAGCCATAGCTGGGAACAAAGCACACAGCCACTTGCTCACTCTTCCGCAGTGGGATGTAAGGAGACAGTTGAAACGGTAAAAATCAGAAAATTCAGGAACTGAGATAAAAAGAATGCCGGCTCTTCAGGACCATCTGCAAGGACGTTGTGGCCAGCATTGTAGCTGGTAGTGACCCAACACTTGGTCTGGCCCAGTCTGGTCTGACCTGCTGCATTGCTCAGGAGCTGGAGAAGCGTGGGAGGGCACAGACAGGCTGTGCTGGCACTGGCCAGCTCTGACCATGTGCTGGAGGCTGCCAGGAGATGCAGCAAGCTCAGCAGCAGAGTCCCACCCACACTGGACAAGGGAGGCCAGAATGGTGCCCCCAGCCCTCCTATGGGCAGAGAGACTCTGCCAAATACACTCTGAGCACCCATCACCGGGCTTTGCCTGGCCACTGGCTGCAGTCTGAGGGGCTCTGAGTGGACGCAGGTCTCCCCTTACTGGTGCACAGTAGTCACACTTTTATATGGTGGCGGTGTTCCTCAAGGCAGAACATCACTTGGGTACCTTTGGCATCACAGGAAGAACAAAGAAGGAGGTGCTGTGGCTTTCAGAGGCAAACAAGTGAATGTCTATAATAGCTGAAGCTGACAATGATACCAAAGGAGCTATCCAAGAGAGAATGGACCAAAGCAAGAGAGAATCTGATAGAGAGTGCATCTGAACACATGGGAGCAAAACATGAGTGAGATAAAGGTTATAAAAATGTCCTGTGTTGATAATATTTATGGGACCAGGTTAACAAGATCTTATCACTGCTACCTACAATTGCTCAAGACAACCAGTTCTGAAACACAGACAAGCACTAAATCCTGATGACTCACATAAGTGTGGCAGGATAGAGATGAATCACTGTCAGCTCCTAAATAGTAGAAGTGGAGTAGACATTTAAAAACAGCATGCCCTCGAGAGGAAACCAGGAAGTGTGGGGAAGGGCTTCACAATCAACACACTTAATCCTCCATGCAAAGAACCCTGTGCAAACTACTTGGATACTGGCATCTTTGTGCTTGGACACTCACAATTTGTTTATACTTTTCTCGGGGCTTGTGAGTATGAGAGTGTGAGAGGCTGAAATCAGTTGAGGTTTAAAATAGCTTCATCTCTCTTTTGTATGAGGTTTTACACTGAGCTACATTGCTGCTACATTGTTGGAACATTATTTCCTTCAGGGCAGGCTGGAAATATTTACATTTTCCACAATCTGCAAAAGCTATGTATACTGCCATAAGTAATGCAACATTTGCCTGTGTAATTACAACCTCTGAGATTAAACGCTCTGTTTGTCAAAATATGTGGTTATTTTAGTGCTAAAATGCAACAGAAAGTCAGCATTTTAGGAGTGGGTTCATTTCATCTTGGCATCCTTCACAGTTGAAAAATGAAATTCAGATTAACTGAAACTTCCAGAGGACAACACTAGATGAATACCTCGTGGTATTTCTCAGTATCAGATTATATGGAACTAAATTTAGATGTATAATGTAGGAAAGCAATTAAAATACCAAAACATATACATTTAGAGCAATTTTAAATGCCCTAGAATAATTGAGATATGTGCATAGACCTTCTAAAACAGACAAGGATCTATGAGTATTCTTCCTGATTTCAAGATGCAGCTTCACAGATCTCCCACCAATGTCCACTGTCCTGTGCGAGTTCAAGGGGCGTATGAGACATCCAGACAGAGCAGGAACATAGTATGCAGCTGGAGATGACACTGGCCATTGCAACATAGACTTCTGTCACCCTCCAGCCATCAACTGATCGCTCTGTTTGAGAAAGCTGGTACCCTGTGCAAAAATCACTATTAATTACCTTTTTAAACAAGCACTCTGCCCTTCAGTATCTGTGTAGCTGATACACATTTTGCTGCTTTCCTTTTCTTGAAAATAGCCTTGTTGTTACCTGGAATCAACAGTTCCTTAGTTTTAGTATGCCTTTCACAGTACAAAGCATTCAAAAACGTTATTCGTATAGTAAACAGTGATTTGGCAGGATCCATGAAAATGTCCTTATGTCCTCTATCCCTGACATGTATTTATTGTGTGACAGGCCAGCTGACTTCTGTCATAAACTCACCCTATTTTATATTACAAACCTTCTGGCATATCTCAGTTATTCATAATTAACATGGTCCATAAAATGTAAGAGATGTTTTGTTACAGACAAGACCACATAGGTGTGTATTTTAAATTAATGAAATGACATATATAAGTATTTTGAGTACACAGGAGTGTACTCAATAAATAAACACGCAGTTTATTAAAATTAAGCATTTTTAGTACTGAGGCTTAAACAACTGTTCTCTACAAAGTCTTAACAGAGAGTTCAAGCTATGCAAAGATGTCATTGTGCTTGTAAAAACATGCTGTATTCTTGCTATCACTGCTAGGAGTGCATACTCTGGCTGTTTCTACACTTCATAGGAATCATAAGTCTCTGTAATTGGTGTTCCACCTTCCTTCTCCCATATAAAGATTTAACCAGAGAGCGCACCTCATTGAAAGTTTTTTGTTTTTACCCTGGCAAAAAATTAGTTTACTGGAGTGATATGGGAGATAGTTAGAAATGAGCAACCATACTGACAATGTCAAAGATTTTTAAAATCCTTTAAAAATCATGAATTTAGACTAGTCTGTTACAAATACACTAAAATTCAATGCTGAGTTGAATCATTTCTACCCTCTAGGTATGAGAATTCAATGAAGGAATAAAGGCAGAAAGTTAACACTTTGATATTAAGATATTAACAACTTCCCACTCATATTTTCTCCTAGTGAAAAAAAAGAGAGGGATAGGAACTGAATCATCCAATCAAGCATTAATTGCAATTAGTGAAAATGTCAGAGCAGTAGATGTATAGGCACTCAAGATAAGCACAGTGGCAGAGGAGATCTCTTCACTTTTCTACGACAACAAAGAAGGTACTGGTTTTTCACGGCAAAGTTTTGGTAGCGGGGGAGCTACAAAGGTGGCTTTAGTGGAAAGCTGGTAGAGACTTCCACACTGTCCAAGGGAGTCGATGCCAGCCAACTCCAAGACGGACCTGCCATTGGCCAAGGATGAGCCCATCAGTGACGGTAGTAATGCCAATACATGATAGCATATTTAAGAAGGGGAAAAAATTATTGCAAAGAAGTAAATGCAGACAGAGAATATAGGAGAGTGTATAGGTGAGCAAATCAACCCTGCAGACATAAAGTGCTCCAGGTGCCAGGGTAGAGGTTCCCCTGCAGCCCGCGGTGCAGACCACGGCGAAGCAGCTGTGCTCCAGCAGCCCATGGAGGTCCATGGCGGAGCAGAGATCCACCTGCAGCCTGTGGAGGACCCCCAGGCTCCTAAACATCATAATGTGCATCATCATTATTACTACTACTACTGCATCTACTACTTATTATTAATATGAATATTATGAATGTTTTTAATATTATTTTCCCCATCATCCTTTTAGCTAGTATCTTTGTGTTCTGCCTCTTAAAGTTTGTGATTTAAGTGCTGATCAGGCTTAAGCTCATAAATATGCTAAGACTGTTGAGTGTATTAAGACTGTTTTGAGACATCAGCTTTTCAAATTCACATTTTCTGCCTGTATAAATTTAACAACATATTATTTTTGTAAAGGAAAACAGATGTTTAACTTTTCTTCTAATTATGATTGTTTAGCAATCTGTAAAATAGTTGCAAATATCTTCTAAATCTTGTGAGCCATCCCATCTCAGATAATCAGTTCACATTTGAACCAACCAGGAGTTAAGATTGCCATTCTTTTAAGATCTGGTTCCAAGACTTTTCAAGGTCCCTTAATTATTTAGCAATTGTTCATAAATACACACGTATACAAAGATACTCACACATATATCTATTTACATGTATATGTGCATGTATGTGTGTATATTTACACACACACATTCACACATGTATCCATGTATTTTTCCAAACTGTTGCTTATTAACATTTCCACACATATCTAATTATGACAAAGTTAATGGCGGTAATGCAAGTTGTTTACTTAAATCTGTTTCTCTTTAGACTCTACCATGGTTCTTATCATCAGCAGTTTCAATGTCTTTTTTGAGAAGCCAGAACTTTAGATATATGTATTGCCTTGAAAAATTCCTGAGATGCTGAGTCATACAGAATTCAAATTATATGTCTAGAAGTGACAAAATGGTGCAGCAGTCCAAAGAACATAAAGAAGCATGATTGCAGAGTCTGAGCACTTTTAAACTGAAGCTGAGATCACAGAACGTTTTATCATTCTGAGCTATCCAAATGGAGCATTATTAAACCTCAAAAAAAATTTTAATTATGAATCTGAATATAATCAGCATATTTAGTGGACATTATACAAAGGAGTACTTTGTAATATGAAGGTTCCAGCTGAGCATTTAATAATTTATAAATATTACATCTCAAGGTAAACACTACCATTTATTAAAAAAAAAAAAAAAAAAAAAGTTGTACAATGTCTCCTTGGAAAAATAAGAAAATATTATTTGAATATATTATAAATAATAATTTGTCATGAAAAAAATTGCACCTATATTCTTGACATTCACATAGGATTCTGGCTGTGCTGTTTGCAGTACTGAAATTGCACAGATCAGCAAAGTTATTTCTTGTCTTTATGTCCTTGCAGTCCACTTAAAAGGAAGATTCAACTATCACACCCAGCAAAGTAATGGACACATTAAAAACTACCTGTATGTGATTCTGTGAGCTAGTTATATGCGTCTGATGATGACTCTGGATGGTTTCTTCCTTCTGCCTCAATTCATGATTTAAAAATCATTTAGAGTTTATGTGCATATATTCCAATTGGAATTTATAGCAAAATTTGAACTGGCTTAGCTTTAGGCATAACTGAGTCCGAATCAAAATCTGAGCTTTCAGATACAAGTTTAGGAATAATAAAAAAAGTATCAACTTTTTTCTGAGCATTAAATTCTTTCTGATCCCTGATTGGTATTTAGATGAAGTTAATTGCTATGGAGTGCTCATCATAAAACTGTGCAGGATCACCTTGCTCTTTGAACTTTGGAAATCTGCACTTTATTTTCAATCATATTAGGCCAAAATTGCAGCTGCAAAAAGTATTATTTCCATTCTTTACTATTCCTAACTTAAGAATGTACTCAAATTTATTACTATTAATATTCATAATGATATTTTAAAAATAAATGGTAACATTTTATTTATATTTTTATCCTAGCAAAGAAATACTGGGAAAAAAAACCAAAACCAGATATTGTGATAAAGTACCTGATGAGAAAATTTCATTGGAGATTCGTGTATAACAAAATTCTGTTTTACGTTTGAACATTTACACTTCTATTATCATTCTATTTTGAGCCTACCATTAAAGGGAAGGGTTTAATTTTGCCAGACTTTGTACTTACATAGGAAAAGAGAGCATAGCTTTAAAAAAAA
>VZRN01004310.1:1080741-1095335 GCA_013397935.1 Dasyornis broadbenti
AGAGACAAAAAGAACCCTTCCTGTATATTAATGTTCAGCTTTGCCTATGTTTATGGTCTGAAGTACTAACATGAGAGAAAGAGGGATTTAGGTCTTTGCATAATCAGAATTCTAGTATATCCTACTCCAGAAACTTCTATTAAATGGCTAACAAAAATAAAATAATTAAGAAATTGCAGGAAAGGAAACAATCTTCCATCCATTTATGAACAACCATATATGTGAACATTATAAGAAATGAATATGACCAAAAAACCCTGGATAATAATTACAGAGTGATATAAGGCATCACTATGAAAAATCCTTCCTTTTCCAGTTCCTATTGATTCTTATCTGAATACACAAAAGCAAATTCTAAAAATAAGCAAAATATTTTGTAAAAAAGACAGACAGAAATGAGAATAAATAAGCATTTCTCTTGAGGCTGTTGTGGAACAAACAGTGCTGTTGAATCTATGAGATCCTGCCAGAACATATTTGAATATTTTCGGTGAATGTAGAGTTACATCATGTAATATCACAGTAGTTTTCATACTTATCAACTCTATAAAGTTATATTCCTGGATTCTGCATAAGAGGACTAATTTAATTGCAATTTTTTCTTGTGTTTACATTAATTTTAATTTTTTTTTTTAACTAAGAACAAGATCAATGCATCAATGAAATTGCCCGTTTAAATCACAAATGTTGGCAGAGTTGAATACTTTGTGTTGAAGAAAATACACTAAAAACAGAAGAACTGTGGAGAGCAGGGTAGGAAAGCTGTGGGTCTTTATAGAAACACCTTTATAAACTTCATTATTCCCTGGCTATATGCTAATTGTTCCTTGACTGATCCTTATATTTCTAATTACGCATCCTTTTCTGCTAGACAATTCTGTGTACTTGCTATTCTGCAGGTGAAAAGGTACTTTTTAACATCTACTCCACATTGTTTTTCTTTCATTTCCACTTATGCTTACTGAGCTTGTCATCTGAAATCATCTGGAAATAGTTTCTTTTGCAGTTATTAGCCACTCCATTTAACAATGTGAGCACTTTAATAAGGTCTTACTCTTTTCGAGTCATCTTTTCCTTTCTTTTGGTGTGAACAGGAAATGACTTTTAAAATCTCTGCAATTACCATTTTCAGGAGGGCAATGTTACTGTGAAATTTTTATCTTATCTACACAAACACTACACTGTAGCTTCTTCTGAAATACATGGAAGTGTAAAAGTGCTGTGATGACAAATCACTCTGATTAATCAAAGATATAATTAACATCCTTTCATATATTAAAGCACTCATTATTAGCAGGTAATCTAATCAATGAAACAGAGTGGGATTTTTTCTGATTAATTGGAATTATTTCCTTCATATTGTTACCTAAATTAATTATTGAATTAATAATTATTTCAATTATTAGGACAAATAATTCTGAAGATAAAGGGTTTGCTTCAAAGACTGAGAAAGGTTTAAAACATTTAATTTTTTTTTTTTATTTTCTGTTTATGGTTGGAAGGCAAACAATATTTGAATGTGAAGGACTAAATGATTGCACAAATAGACTTCAGCTTATAAACATTAAAGAAAGAAAAAGTGAAGTCAGAGGAGATTTAAAGCAAAAATTAATCACAGAATCACAAAACAGACAAGGCTGGAAGGAATCACTGGAGGTTACCGAGTACAACCATCCTGCTAAAGCACATTCACATAGAGCAGATTGCACAGTTTCACATCCAGGAGGATTTTGAAGGAGAAAGAGATTCCACAACCCCTCTGTTCCAAAGCTCTGTCACTCTCAAAGTAAAACAGTTTTTCCTCATATCCATATGGCGTTTCCAGTGTTACAGTTTGTGCCTCTTGCCACTTGTCATGTCACTGGGCACTTCTGGAAAGGTCTGGTCCCTTCCTCTTGACATCTGCCTTTAAGTTATTTGTAAGCATTGATAATGTCGCTCTTCTCAAGCCTGAACAGAACCAGCTCCCTCAGCCTTTCCTCATGAGATGCTCCATTCCCCTACACATATTTGTTGCCCTGCGCTGGACCAGCTCCAGAAGCTCCCTGTCTCTCTTGTCCTGGGGAGCCCAGAACTGGACACAGCACTCCAGATGTGGCCTCACCAGGGCTATGTAGATCACCAGGGCAGGATCATCTCCCACAACCTACTGGCAATGCTCTTCCTAATGCATCCCAGGACACTATTGGCCTTCTTGGCCCTCAGGACACACTGTTGGCTCACGGACAGCTTGTTGTCCACCAGAACCCCCCAGTCCTCCACAGAGCTGCTTTCCAGCACGTCAACCCCCAGCCTGTGCTGGTGCCTGGGGTTATTCTTCCTCAGGTGAAGAACCCTTTGTTGAACTTAGTTATGCTCTTTTCTGCCCAACTTCCCATCTTGTCCAGTTCTCTCTGGATGACAGCATATCTTTCTGGTGTGTCAGCTGCTCTTCCCAGTTTTGTATCACCAACAAACTTGCTCAGGGTACATCCTGGTGCAACTGCCTCCTCACTTGCTCCAATCGCTCTTCATTTTCTGAGGAATAATAACTCTGAAGAGATGAATTATGAGCAGGATAGAGACAACATTTTTTCTGTCATCAGTGGGTTACTCTGAGTGAGGGGAATATGAAGGGGGGTAAAAAATACTACTATGATCAACAAAGTGAGATTAAAATTGTAGAATTGCAACACCTAAGGATTAAATAAGAAGATTAAAAACTAGTAAAAGGAGAGGAGTCAAAAAACCCCTACTGTTCTTCTGCAATATATTTAATTACATTGTAATTGAAGTTATGCTCCTCTCTGCAGTCCAACAAGGTGGAAGACTATGGCTTAACAAAACTGCTAAAACTGAAAGCAAAACATATTTCTGTCAGACTGTCCAAAACTGCTTATAAAATTTTCCAATTAAAACTTAATTTTTACTTTCTGGACACACTATACTCTATGCTGTATGAAGCATCAGTGTACGTCACACATTTGGCTAGAGTACCATAATGAATGTTCAATGTGAAATAATGTTAAAAACCTCTAAGACTAGGAACACAGGTGCAATTCTTGAATTCTGGTTTTAATCGTGATGGATGTAAAATTAAAATGCAAGTTAGGACTAATTTTTAAAAAAATATGTAAGGACTTTCAAAATATGAAATAAAAGACACTCAGAAATCTACCAGGATTGCCTCCAATTCCTTTTCAGAAAGTAAAAGGGGAAGGGGAAAGTGAAGAAGTGAAGAAGAAGGCAAAAGGGAAGCAACATTTAATAAAACTTGGTAGCCGTGTAATTTTTATTTTGCACAATTCATCTCATATCTAAGCAAAATTTTCAAAGGATTTTTTTTTTTTTTATGATAGAGGATAAATCTAGTTTTAATGATTCAATCTCTCTTATGCCTTAGGGTATGCTATCTTATGGGTTTCATACTTAATGGTCATTGCCTGCGTAGCCTCTTTTGACAAGCAATACCAAAATGTTCAATGGAAAAATTTTGCAATTGATTACTGAAATCATTAGAATTTAACATTTCCAACAATAATACATTTTATAGATTATCTTATTTTGGATCATTTAATTGTATTTTTATTCATGTTATATTAATATTGAACTTAAGATCAAATACGTATTTAATAAAAATTTAAGAATTCTGTTTCAAAATCAGTAACACCCTTGTCTTATTCAAATCTTTTTACTGACTATGTTGATTTATTCAGTCACTAGAAAGATTTTCAGGTTGTGTATCTCTTCAGACAAGGCAGTTTACTGTTTGGGAAACTATACAAAGCTGTTGATAAAAAAACGTGTAATGGTTTTATTATATATTTTTCTTAAAAGAGAAATAATGAAGCAAAGGGGGAAGGAAAAAAGAGGCAGAAAATCTTGGCAAATGTAGGCGTAAAAAATGGGCAAAATAGTGGAGAAGTTAGTATCATAGCAGTTTAGACCACAGGATTAGTCACAGAGTCAAATCCTTGGTTTGTAGTACAAGGTGGGAAGAGGCTGGTCCACACAAAGTACTATACTATGGGCAGTTTTTTTATAGTTCATTCAGCGAAGCGCTCTATTGGTCAGAGTTGGCTTCCTTGTTAATAAGAATCTTGATGAATCTTAAATATTAGGAAGGTATGTATATGCATGTCATCCACAATATGGAATACACAAGTAAAAATTTCTTTTTTCAGTTATTCCACCTGCAAAAATAGAAAGGAAGAAATTTAAGCCTCCTTAAACTCAGTAACAGAATATCTTACTGAAAAAAATGAAATTATTACCATCTTTTTTTTTTTTTTTGCTAAAAATTTGATAGCCTGGACTATAACTTTTTAATTTTCTAAAGTTTTGGGGTTTATTTGTTTATGCTTGTCATTTTAGTGGTCAAGAGTGCATCACTTCCCTGAAGCACATGTATGGATATGTTTTTCATAGGCAGGTGTGTACTGCCCTGCATCCTGAGGAGTAACAAAGAGGGGAAAAAAACCAAAAAAGATGGAGCTGTCTTAAATCAATTTTACCAACAGAAAAAAAAAAAAAAAATTACTTGTGAAATCCTAACCTGTCTTTTTGGAAATTTTTCATCACATTGTGAGTTCAGTTAAACCTTGGAGTAATCCAAGTGGATTGCAATTAAACTACATCTGGAGTAATTCCTACTCAGCATGAACAAGGCTGAAGGCAACAAGCAACAGCTGTTCTGCATTGCAGCTTTCTACTAATTTTACTTTATTTTTAGGACATTATAAATGAACAGTTTATACACTGTTGTACCACATAAATTTATACTATTACTACCTTAAACAAAGCTTAGCAAAGTGGTCCAGCTTAAAGTAATACTCACTTAGTTAAGCACTATTAATATTCCAGTATTCTTAATTTTAAGCTTTTTGCATTCTATTTCCCTAGAAAACTCAGGTTCTTTTGTACTGAGGATTCTTCTGTACATGTACACAGTGAGCCACTGACTGAAAGAAGGAACTTTAGTTTTCTTTATCACTGAAGAGAAGATCTCTTCAACCATTTAGGCATAAAATGCAACTCTGATCTAGGTAAAGATAATGGAGGGAGAATTTTGTACTTACTTCATATGATTAAAGTCAGGACTCATTTAAAGTGTCTAAAATCAATGGAATGTTCTGATTTTAATATTCATGCAAGATCTGTAGTACAATTATTTTTTCTCTTTTTTTCTTCTTTTTTATTTAAGCAATTATTAATTAACAAGACATTCTAGTATCTTCTGTAACTGAAATGTTACAGCAGCAGTTTGGTAAAAGAGGGATTATATTGTACTGGGCAGCTGAAGAAGGCTTGGAAGGAATACGTAAGCCTGGTAACTGAAAAATGATGTTGTCTTTACTGTATGTCTGTGAAGATGAGTTCCAGCTTGGGGTCTAACAAATATCCTTTGTCATTTCCAGATGTTTGTCTGTTGCCTTTCAAGGATTTTATGACTGATTACCTCTTTATCACACAAACTGGCCTGATCTCTAGACTGTGACATGAACAGTAGTATTTCTTCTGTGACAGTATTTTACCAAGGAGAGAACATAGAATTTCTACAGAGTTGCTGGAAACACTTCTTTTAGTGGATCAATACAACAGAAAATTAATTGCTTTGGATAAAAACAAGAGGTTGAACTTCTTGCAATATATTGTTTGAAGATTGCTGGGTTTTATGACATGAAATATGGTTGGTAAAAATGCTAAAAGTGTTGGCATATTTTAATGGGGTGGACAGCTCTTAGACACAAACCTCTGAAGATTCCTCAGCATCTGTAATAGAATATGAGTTGCAGACTCATCATATTCTGTACCAAATAAAAAACGAGTAATGGAAGGGGAGGATTATAATTTACAGGCATTGTCATAAATCATTTGGAAACAGCTGTTCTGTGGTGAAGCCCAAGTTGTACCATCCAAATCAGTTTTCTTTCAGACACTGAGAAGTGTTATAGCCACTTCATCTTGGGCCTATATAGTACAGATGTCTGAGCATGAGGTGGTCAAGACTCTTCATAACTGATACTGGATATGGATGCTTTTTAGATTCAATATGTCTTATGTATTTTAGTATTTACTTTACAAAAAAATAAATGTTTAATTATGTTTAATTATATTATTCACTACAAGAAGACTCTACATATATGTAATTTCTAATATAGATGGATGAGTCGTACATACCTCAACCAGAGGTTTTTAAGATGCCTTCTGTGTGTTAGGTTGCTACCCAAGAGCTTAGAAGCACTCCCTCCTCCTCCAGTGGCCCATTCTAGCAGGAGTAAAATGAGTGAAGGGGTTATACTGAGTGGAAAACAAAGTAGTGCAAAGACCATCATACACGTATTTAAAATAAAATAAACCAAAGCAAACAAAAAACCCCAAACAAACAAAAAAACACCCCAAAAAATTGGACTGAAATTAAATTTAAATAGTAGTTACATCTTAGGGTGTCAGGAGAACCACCATAAAACTAAAGAAGAGAAAAAGCCAGCTGCTGTGTACAACAGATTCATCCACTGTACTGCAGAGAGAGCCAATATTAGCAGTGTTGGCATGAGCAAGACCCTGACATTTCATCTATGAAAAATTAATTACTTTTGGGGCTCCTTTTATTGACTTGCAAAGACTGCCACACAGGCACTTTCTAGGATGCAGCCAATATAGCTCTGATGGATTTTTCCCTCTATATGAAAAAGAAAATCAAAAAAATCCATGAATGAATGAACCTGAAGCAGGAAAGAATTCAGTATTCAGCACACAAAGTGTGATTTCACTTCATTTGATGAGAAAAAAGAAGAAGGAATAAAGGTGGGGAGGAATGACTCTACACACGGTGTTTTACACATAAGATGAAGAAATCTTAGTGGGTTGACCTTGGCTAAATTCCAAGTACCCACCAAGCTGCTCAATCACTCCCCTTCTCAGTGGGACAGAAGAGAGAAAATAAGGTGGAAAACAACTCATGGGTTAAGGCAGTTTACTAAAGAAGAGGGAAAGTTTACATATGTATAATAAAAAAATTAATAAAAAGTTTATCATCTACTTCCCATCAGTGAGTGCTGTTCAGCCACTTCCCAGTAAGCTTCAGCACGTGTAACAGTTGTTCAGGAAGGCAAACACTGTAAATAACAAATACCCCACCCTGTTCCCCCTCTTTTCCTTAGCTTTTACATCCCAGTTGACCTCACATAGTATGGAACACCTCCTTGTTTAATTTGAGTCAGCTGGTCTAGTTATGTCCCCTCCCAGCATCTTGCCCACCCAGAGCCCCTTGGTGGGGGTAGGAGGAAATGTTGAGAGCCAATGCTGGTGCTGTGCCAGCAAAGCCCAGCAGCAGCCAAAGCACTGGGGTGCTATCAACACCTTTCCTGCTACCAGTGCAAAGCACAGCACTGTGAGGCCTGCCATGGGAAAATGAGCTCCAATTCAGCCAGAGACAATACAAAAGTAAAAGACACTATTTGATAGATGTAAAGAATATTTCAGGTTGAATAATAGTTCAACAACATGGGAACTGTAACTATGAAAAAAATAGAGACACAAGCAAGTTACTGACAGTGTTTCTTAAGGCACAGTGGTCACAGCTTCAGAATACAATCAATTGTTTGACAAAGCTGCTGGAGATTGCCATCTCCAAAATCTTCAGGAAACAGGCAAGTTCTGCATCTCCAGTTTGGTGGAAGGGACGTCATTGTTGTCCCTTAGTGCAGACAGTAGACACACAGCTTATTCCTGTGGGCTGGGTCATAGTCCTTGAATGCCTCAAGAAGCTGCCAATCCAGTGTCCTCAGTTCACTGAGCAAGTCACTGGGGTTGTTCTACCCGTTCTTGTCTCTCTGACTCTGACCTGGTCTTTGTTTCATGTAATTACTTTGCTATCAGGTAACCTGACAAAGGTTATAGAACACTTATCCTACACAAGCAGACACAGTCATGCAAACAAAGGTGGTGACAAAATCAGCAGGGTTAATAAATATTGTTAACAAGAGGCACAAAAATTGATTGCAGAGCTGATAGCCGTGACTTTTGCTGCTGCAGAGGAGAGGAAAAGGGAGACCACAGGCATGAGGAAAAGAATAAGGACATAGAAAATACACATGCAAACCGAAAATACATTATAAGTTGAACATCTGTAACAATGTGAGATGATAGTGTCTTGAGTTAGAGAACAACAACAACAAAAAATTATATTCTAAAAGATACTAAGGAACAAAAGAAAAGTGCATAGAATTTAAAGATTTTGGGACACATCATAGGGCTAATGATGTTAATAGCAATAACTTTCATGTTTTTAAGAGTGTTTCCTTCTCCCCATAGCAGGAGGTAAAGACCTGCTAAATAATTAAATGTTACAGTGAACCATACCATAATATATTCTCTTATTAATGAGGAGGAAGAGAGAAACACTATTTTTTTGTGTATACATTTTCAGAAAAACTAAGCAAATAGATGAGTATTTGATAACCTCGTAAGACAACTTTTAAAGACATAAAATATGAGGTTATGTGTGTATTATATAGTGTCAAACCCTGCTTTATGGTACTAATTCTGTTTCCTTTATTTTGTCCCCTCAGATGATGGAGTGTATTTTCTTCTTCTCATACAGACACTTAGGTTATTTTAACGCTGATAGTTGAAAATAAAATTAAATATATGGTTTTGGGCTCTTAGAATACACTAAAATAGAACTGGTATCTGCAGATACCACAACTTGCATTATTGTCTTTGTTTTTTTATTTTATTTTTGTCTTCCTTTCCTTCTATTCTATCATATAAACAAAATACTTTTAAGTGAAGTATAAAGAATTATGAATATCATATTAAGAATCCATATAACCATGTTAGAGTTTGTGACCCTTACTGAGGGAATTCCAGCAAAATTGATTTACAGTATCTTAAGGAGAGAAATTTTATACATATAAAATGTCAAAAATATTTTAACACAGAAAAAAATTGTAGTTAAAGGGGTGTTGATACTAGTTCAAAAATATAATTCTGGTATTTTCCAGATTTTATAGAAATCTGGAATTAGATATCATACCTCTCTTTTTATCTTCAGAAATGTTCATCTAATGAAAAAGTTTATGCAAAAAAAAAAGTACTTTCTCTTTGATGTGTAGGACATGCAAGTAAAAATCAATAACCTGCTTAGAAAAAAGGATTTTTTAAATGAGCCATACAAAATGATTTAAAATAAAAACAAGCTTCTCTGCCACAGCAAAGTACTTTGAATAAGAACTACATTACACAAAACAAAAGAAAACTAAAAGAATTTTTAGGAGTTCTACTGCTGAGAAAAATATTTCAAAGATAAAACCATGAAGAGCATAGGAAAGAGCATAGGAATAAAGAGCATAGGAAAGATTAATTATTTTTGTTTGCTCAATGACTTGATTGCTAATAAAGTTTCATGCTTAATAAAATGTCAAACAAACAAAAAAACCCAGAAATTCTGCACAGGCATTATTTTCTACTGTAAGTGCAAAAAATTACTCTAATGATTCGAAATTGAGAGTTCAGAGTCATGCCTTATGTATACTGCTGTAAATTTCTGTAGAGAAGTCTTCTAAAATTGTGATTGTTAAATTGCAAATGATTTTATACATGCAAAATTGAAAACAATACAACACAAAAAAGACCATATTTCAATGTGTTAATCCAAATACTGAGATGAGAGGTGCATATTTTCTCTTTCATAATCGTACTTAGTGTGGGTGTCTAAATTTACAGGTGTTAGCAGGTAAAAATGTTGCTGTGCCAGCAAACTCATAAATTTGCTGTATCTCTCTGAGTTACAGTAGTTCGACTTTAAACTCTTGATTTTCCTTTGGCCAGAAGTTAGAAGACTAATGATAAACTGATTCATAAAGTGACATAGGAAAGATGCATAAAAATTCATGCTGAAAAATCCCTGTTGCCTTGTTTTCACACTATCAAACCAAATATGTTGTGGTAATTTTTCAGTGACATTCTTAATCTGCAGATTTCAGCATCACAGATGTTTTGAAAGCTCACAAAAAGCTGAATATGTCTGCTGTTCCGAAGTGCTGAAAAGTGTCAGTCAAATGAGCATGGATCACTTGGACATTGCATCAGGACAACCTTGCAGTCCTGAACCAGCAACTACACAGAAACCCAAGACAAAGTATCACCCCAGGGGAGAGCCAGTAAAATCAGGTAAAGGTATTCAGTAGCATACCAGAACTAGAAATGAGACAGAAGAGAGGATTTGCTGCCTGCCAAGCATCATGAAGTCATTCATAGAGTATATGTAGTTAGTCAACAAAGAGATGCTGACAGATTTGTTATTATCTAATCAAATTCAGATAAGATAGTTTATGGGGATGAAAAAGTAAAGAAAAAAGGATCTGATCTTCTCACACAGACCTTCTCAAAGTTTATTTTATTAATAGTTAGCCCTGATTCCAGACACCAGGGTAAAATCATCCATCTTTCTTGAAACTGTCATTGAATCACAGATCTGTGAATTCCCTTGCACCATCCATTCTCAAGACACTTTGCTGTCCTTCACTTTCTAATCTTTTTTTTTTTTTTCTTTTTTCTTTTTCTTCTATTGATCAGGAAATCCGCAGAGGAACTCTTAAATCTTAATTATTTTGAGTACTTTCACATTTACTGTGATCTTGATCTATCCTATTGGTTGAAAAACCTAACAATGCGAGCAAAATGAAGGAGATACTATGGAGTATTTTACTACTTCTGTCATGAGCCTTTTCAACACACATTTCATATTCTCATGTTTGCTTTTTTATTGTCCATCTATCCATCTTGTTAATTTTTCTTTAATAGCAACCTCCAAAGTAGCCTTTTCCTACTTTTGACATAACTTTTAAATCCAATGAGGTGCGTTTTTACCAATTTTTTTTTTCTGGTTTTAGAACCTCTTGCTACTCATTTTCTTTGAATTATTCCAAGTATTAGCCTCCATTCAACACCTACCCTTCTCATTTCCCAAAACTTCTACCTTTTACAAGGAAATTCCCATTTTCTTCATTGCTAATTTGTTTTCTTGCTGTTAATTTCTCTTTTGCATTTTTAATGTGAATATATTTTAAACTATTCTCTATTTCTCCAACCAAAAATGTCCTTATTTTTTTATTTCATATCGGTAGCTGTGTGTCTTCATTTTTTAGGGATCTGTTTTGCTTTTAAGTAAAAAACTGTATAAATATTGGCTTTACCATGAAATCAGATGTTTATGCTCTTGTCTGATACTTACTATTGTTTTCTACATTCTTTTTGGACATATGAAGATATTTTCTATATTCCTCAAGGAATCTGGTTGCACAGGACTCATCAAAGACATTTTTCTGAGACAATGGGGCTTTAATAACTGCACGGATCTGGAGAGACCTTTCAGGTGTGGGAATCATGATAATATCATGGGAGAAAAACTTATGTGATCCCTCTCCCACTTTGCAAATATGATTTAAACTTCTGACTTTTTTGATTTCTTACTTTTACAGACAAATTGTTAATGGCCCCATTAAAAACATGGGTTTATAGATATGAAGAAAAAAATATATTTCTGGACTCATTAACAGATACTTTTAAAATGCACTAAGCAAGGAAAGGGGAAAATTAGGGAAATATATAAGTGGAAGAAAGAAAGAAGGGAAAGGGAAGGGAAGAAGAAAGGAGGGAAAGGGAACGGAGGGGGAAGGGAATGGGAAGGGAAGGGGAAAAGGAGAAATGAAGGGGAATAAGAGAAACATAAAGGTTTGAAAAGACCCAGAACTGGACCCAGTACTCAAGGTGCAGTTTCACCAGTGCAAAATACAGGAGGATGATCACTTCCCTGATCTTTCTGGCCACACTGTTTCTGATGCTGGCCAGATTCCATTGGCCTTGTTGGCCACCTGGGCACACACTGCTGGCTCATGTTCAGCCAGCTGTCAATCAGAACCCCCAGGTCATTTTCTGCTGGGCAGATTTCCAAGCACTCTTCCTGCAGGCTGTAGTGCTGCAGGGAATTGTTGTGACACAAGTGCTGACTCAGTACTTTGCCTTATGAAACCTCACACCCTTGGCCTCAGCCCACTGACCCAGCCTGGCCAGATGCCTCTGCAGAGCCTTCCTACATTTTAGAAAAACAACACTCCCACCCAGCCTGGTGTCTTCTGTGAATTTACTGAGGGCGCACTTGATCCCCTAATCTAGATCATTGATAAAGGTATTAAACAGGACTGACCCCTATACTGAACCTCGGGGAAACTCACAGTGACCATCCAACAACTGTATGTAGAACAATTCACTACAATTCTCTGGCCATCCAGAGAGTTTTGAACCCAGCGAAGAGAGCACCTGTCCAAGCTGTGGGCTGCCAGCTTTTCCAGGAGAGTGCTGTGGGAGATGGTGTCAAAGGCTTTACTGAAGTCCAGGTAGACAACACCCAGCCTTTCCCTCATGCACTAAGCAGGTCACCTGGTCATAAAAGGAGATCAAGTCGGTCAAGCAGGATCTGCCTTTCCTAAACCCATGTTGGCTGGGCCTGGTTCCCTGGTTGTCCTGTATGTGCCATGTGATCACACGCAAAGTAATTTTTTCCAAAGCCTTTCACAGCATTGAGGTCAGGCTGGTGAGCCTGTAGTTTCCCAGATCCTCCTTTTGGCCCTTCTTGTGGATGGTGTCACATTAGCAAATTTTCAGTCATCTGGAACCTTCCCAGTTAACCAGGATTGATAATAAATAATGGCTTGGTGAGCTCTTCTGCTGACTCCCTCAGTATCCTCAGGTGAATTCCACCCAGCCCCATAGACCATTCCAACCCTATGAGTATTTAAGTGGCACAGCTGGTCACTGACTGCTTCCTCCTATTTTACAGGGGGCCTCTTCTGCTCCCTGTCCCTTTCTATCAGATCAGGGGGTTTCTTAGCCTGAGGATAACTGGTATTTCTCATAAAGACTAAGTTAAAGAAGGCATTAAGTACCTCAGCCCTTTCCTCAGCCTTGGTAACAATATTCGTCTCCTTGTCCAATAAAGCGTAAGATGATGTGTCTCTTGGCTCTCATGTCTCACCCTCTTCAGAGTTATCACTAATCAAGTTCTTCACCACATCATCATCTCTCCTTTGATTTTCCTCCTGGCACCCTAATTATCATCTATTAAAAATGTAAATCAAGCTTGTAGCACTGAAGTATACTTAACATGTTGCATATACATGAATTGCAATATTTTATCAAGGATGCTCACTCCCAAAAATAATTTGCATGTAACATTTAAAACCTGCTCTTAGCATTTTAAGGACTCTTCTTCAGTAAGTTCTGCAGAACCCAAGGAGAAAATGGAACAACTAGGGGAGAAAATAAGCCCCTCTCACTATTTTTTAATGAGGCTATGCAGAATATTGTCGTTTCTCTCTCTAGCAAGATGCCATGCTGAGAGCTGGAGTAGACAGCTGTGGTATAAAAAAGCATTCCTTTACAGGAAGTTTAAAAAAAAACCTGTTGGCTTTTTCAAGCCCTTATAAAAGAGTAATTAGCTTGAATCTTTATAGTCACAAGTGCAAAGCTTTTTATATCATGGATGAAACAGAATTGTCTCAACTCAGTATCTTTTAGGGGCTGTAAAATGCATCCCTTGCCATTACTGCAGAGGTTCTACAATTTTTCAGAGGTCTACTGATTTCCAAGTTAGCAGCATCAAATTCCAAAAACAGTCAGTGATGTGTAGTTAGGAACCAGTTGCTTATTTCACCATTCAAAATTTTAGTTAATTTTATCTTGAAAAAATTGTCCTTGAAAATACTAAATAACAAACAAAAAGAAGCATGAAATTACACTAATTTACTCTGCAATACAGGTTTGTATATTTTTATATTAATTGTTCTTGTTTTCTTTGGGATTTTTAGGGTATTTTTTAGTTGAACAGACCATTTATTATGACTTGCTGAGAAATCCTTCTTTCATAGTCCAAAATATTTGAGATTTGTCTGCTCAAAAGATGACAGGATCTTACCATTTTGACATACAGAGGATAATTCACTAAAAGAGATTAATTTTTGTCAAAAATTAAAGGTGGTCCTAAGATCTGGTTTTATTATCATGATCTGTCCCAGAGTTGCTGGCTGGCCTTGAACAAAGCCCGGTGAACTTCACAGTAGAGCCAGTTAAGCTTTGTTTTCACTAAAGCTGTGTTAATAACTGTTATTTTAAAGAAAGTTTTCATTTCTCAGGAGAGTTCTTTCATGATTATACAGGCCACACTTAGATTTTTCTCACACCATCTACCCAGTCAATTACTCTGGCTTAGGTGAGGACCCCGTTAGTTCAGCCTATCTGATCAAAATTCAGAGAAATATAAAACCTTCTGTGGTGCCAGATGAAAGGTTAGGTAATTTACTGGCTCGTGGATCCACTGCTTGGCTAGGAATTAAGGAAAACAGGTTGATTCCAAGTAATCTTATGGCCTCTTTCCTAAGCTCATGACTGCCTGAAATTTCAGGATGTCACGCTCCTCTATCCTCACATTTGTAAACTGCTGCCTTGAAGTCTCACAAATCAGGGAACCTGGGAACTTGGCCTTTCTTAGCAGGGTGTTTTCAAAGCCACCGGACTGGCTTTTTGAGAGAACTGGCTTGAGGGGAATTCAGACC
>VZRN01004310.1:1095406-1127035 GCA_013397935.1 Dasyornis broadbenti
TTAAGACGAGACTGATGCCCCAGTTGCCCTGTTGAGGTGACTATGTACAAGACTCAGGTGACCAGGCGATTTTTTGTGCATAACATGGAAAGGGAGACACATGGTGGAGGTTTTCAGGTGCCTTCTCATATAATTATTTATGCATTTTACTGACATATTTTATAAAATAAAATGCACGAGCACTTATACAGAGGATTAAGAGAAGTGTTGTGCTCTTTGAGGAGGTATTTTATCCTTAGAACAAGAAATAAAAAAACCCCAAACTTCCTTATACAGTTAATCACTGATAAATCTTAATTTCATTAAGACTAAGGGTTTGGGGTTTTTTTGAGGAGAGAGTCATGGCTGTTGGCAGACTCTTCCTCAAGTACTCACTACCTATCATGTGGGTGCAAGTTTTGAAGAGAATAGTCAGCTCTAATAATTAAAATTCAGTACTGCACATATGCTTAATTTAAAATCCCTTAGAAAATTATGCACAGTTGGTTCATGTCCACAGATTTCTAAGAACTTCTTTGTTACACAGCTGCTGCAATTTTTATTTCTATTCAATGATTTCTTTCATAATAAACTCATGCTTTTAAAGCAATTTGGTAAAACTGTAAAATGTAAAAGGACTGTAGCCCTCATAAAAAAGCAGCGATAATAAAGAAAATTGCTGTGAATGATGTTCTGTCACGTAGGTGATAAAAAGGAATTAGAACCAAGTGCTTCATCAATTGCTAATATAATCACAGAATCACTCTGCACTCTGGAAAGTAAGCAGCTGACAGTCTGGTTAAATCAGTATCATTATACAATTAGTATTTCTAAACATGAAGCAAATACAACTCTAATTTAAGACATCGAGAAGTGAAAACCAAAGACTGTGGAAGGGTCCTAGAGAAAAACTTGAGATCCTGTCTCACAAATGACTGTTTGGTCTTGGAGAAGTTTTGTTGTTTTTTTTCCCTTTGGCATACTAACCACCTGGAACCCTTCAGCATTTATGAGTCTTGGGGTGTAAGGAGCCTGACATGTCTGTATTGACAGTCCTGGAAGAGCTTCATCTCCTAAATCCTGATGGGTGGCCTGCCTTGACTTTGTATCACTGTGACAGCCAGGCATGCAGCAGCCCTGCCTTCAGGTCTGGTGTCAGAGAACAGGAATCTCAAAGGACAGGCTACAGAGACCTCATGGTGCCCTGCAGTCAGAGTCCAGGATAGTGCCCCAGAAGTTCAGAACTGTGCCTGCAGTGGACTTTTTTGTTGATCAGCAGTTTCCTTGCCTCCTAGCTTATTTTCTTGTCAAAGTAGTATAAGCTGCCTGGGAATATGTGAAATATTTTATGGAGAGAAATGGACAATTTTACATGTGATTTAAAGTTACTCTAGAAAAATTGCTGGAAAACATATCATACATAGTACAAGATAATAACTGCATTTACAAAAGATTGCTCTAGTCATTATAACAGGTTTTTGCCTATCTCTTACTTCCAGGATCCTGTCAAATGGGATTAATATGGGTAGCATTTTCTTCCTTGCCAAACTGTACAAATACCTAAATTCTACCATGTTCTTTACCAAAGCTCTATCTTCACCTAGAGAACATATTTTAGATGCCATTATATTCCATTAATAACTCTTTTTTTTTTTTCCATGAGAGAACTTTATGATTTTTTTATGTATAGGAAGAATTTTGCAAATGTTCCTTCTGGAATATCCATGCTAATCCACTCAATATCTTTACTAAGGACACTATTGCTTAGAGACGAATTTCTTCCAGATGTAAAGAATGTGCAAATGTAATGTGATATTTAAAAAATACAGCACAGCTTGGGTTTTCTTAATACATTTTATTTTACAACCGATCATTGACATAACCACTCAGTTCTTACTGTCATTTGTCTCCCATCAAATAAATTATGATCAGCAAAACAGGTTTCATTACACTGAGATGAAACCCCATATACTGTATTTTTAGCTACTGAAGTATGTATTTTACTGGCAAGGCATGTGCAATGTAAGCCAGAATCGCTTTAGCTATGGGCTTATCAAAATTACTGCTTTATAGGCTTCTACTTTTCTAAAACGAGGGGATTCTTCTTACTATGGTTTTTTATTCGAGTTTTTCAATTCCAATTGCATTAAGAAGAAAAGTAATTCCTGCTCCCTCTTAATTTGTCTTGCAAATGACATAACAAAGCAAAAACACTTACATCAGGTGAAGATAATGGTCATTATTGATATTAATTTAAGCAATCTCACTGTTTCTTAAGTATGTGGTGTGCCTCTGAAGTGGCCATATTAGAAGGCAGCAAGACAAGAGGTCAGACTCCTAATAAGAAATGGACTATTAATACCTTGTCAAACTTCTGGCATTTCTGTCTTTTCTACCATAATACACGTCTGGAAAGTAAATTACTGAATAAATTTGTGAAACTATTCCAAATCTTTACACAGAATGTGACTGTTTGAAAAGATAGTGAGAATACAATGAAGATTCATAATCTTAGTAATAACACAGTTGTGATTTTGAAAGATGAAACATTTTCAAAATAGGTCAAATAGCTTCATAGCACATAACTTTGTAAATATAATGAGTTGTGCAGAAGTGGAGAAGAATTACTTATTGTTTAGCACCAACTATCTTAGAATCATCCCTTACAGCTCCTTGATAATTGGACAATAAGTGACATAAAAGAGATAAATTTGAGTTTACATTAAAAAGATATAAGAATGCAAACAGTACAGTCCTATAATTTCTATAGAAAAGGAATTAATTTAATATGAAAAGCAGTCCATTGAAAAAATTGAACTACTAACTGGAATTTTAATTGAATTTTGACTCTACAAACCAATCCAAGTCTTAAAAGCAAAGTCTGCTGTCTCCTTCCATTACAGCAAACTAGTCAGTAGGAGATAGGAAAAACAGTTTCTTCCTTCTTCTCCCTGATTTTCGTGTTTTGTTGATATGAGCTGTTAATAATATAGAAAATATTTCATCCCTCTTTTACTATATAACTGTACTCATCTTGCCTATGACAAGACAAAGTAAGATCCTTTCCTTCATCTAAGCATTCTGGATAGAAATAGATATGGTGTTGACCTCAAATGTCTCTAAGTAGAAGGTTCTTCTAAAAACAAAGCAGGGGGTATGCTTTGATATCAGGAGGTTAAGTTCTTCACGCTCTCTAGAGAAGTTTTATGATGATTGTCATTTGTTTCAAACGCAGTTTGGGATGTATGTTGATAAAAACTTATTAACTCTTCATGACCTCTTAAGGTGTCTATGACAGCAGCTACAAGTAAAAGCCCATTTTATAATAGCAGGATATTCACACCCAGCTAAACACTATTAGAACACTTGTTGACAGTCTGAACAAACACACTGACCACATTTCCTTCCCACCATCAGTGTCTTTATCCTAGGCCTAAAGCACAGACACAAGTAGTGTTAATTGTGTACAGCCACTAGTAGAGTGCCTACAGTTTTTACTCTTTTGCTGCAAATGAATGGTAAGAGGGTAGTGGAAAAAGTGGAAGGTACTTTTTTTAAATATTAAAATTTACTTTACAAAGGCAATCATTAATGAATGATATTTGCTCTTCAGTGTTTTCCCAGCAAGACATAGTTGTTTTAGTGATAGATTTATAACGATTGAAACACTTTTTCTGTGTAATAATCTTCTTGAGGGACTCATTGCCATACATCAGTGAGGAAGTCAAAGCTCTGCTAGGGCATTAGATACCATCAGCAGAAGTCTAGTTCTCACCTCTGATTCCCAAGTCCAAAAGTGAAATTCTTAGAGTGTAGTCTAGTAAATGGGGGTAACTTGTGTTTTTGTGTTTGTTTGTGGGTTGTTTGGTTTTTGTTGTTTTTTTTTTTTTTTTTAAGGGGGATGGTGGTATTTCCTTCTGTCTATTCAGTTCTTAGTGTACCAGAAGGTATTCTTCTTCTGAGTGAATAAGTAATCACAGTGTTAAACACTAATGTAATCTTAATAAATTAAGAATCATTGTCACATGTCTACTGCATATTCCTTACTACTAAAACATTTAATTTTTCATGGAAACTACAAAATCTTTAAGGCATGAAAGTAACATGTGCTTCTTTTCACCACTAAACTAGAAGATAGAGCATTGCTGATCTAGTCAGTCTTCCTCACATTTATTTCTGGTTATGGAAAACTATGTTACAAAAGATTGCACCACATTAAAGATTTTCTGGTTCTGAACAGTGTATGTACCTCCTGTCTCTATATGCCTAAAGCATCTGTTAATAGAAATATTATCAACTCCAGCTGCCTAAAGGCATATTGTAAGGAACGCATTTGCAAAGCAATCTGGTTCATAAAATGTGCAGAATTTTCTGTGCTATATCAAATTATATTTCTCCAGTTTCATTTCAAAATAATTTACCAATCACTATAGATAATGCAAAAGTCTGAGTGCATGATCTTACAGGATACAAGTCAAGGAATAGTACTTGGAGTAGAAATGTATTAACAATCTTAAATATTTTAGTTATCTTTTTTTTTTTTTCCTTGAACATTTCCATTCTGTAAACAAGACTATTAAGATCAGAAAAACTTTGATTTATTTTTATGAAGATGACAAAAAATTTGTCTGGGGATGGAACCAGTCAATACAGTGGAGGTCATGCAGATGCTGTCATCCAGAAGGACCTTGACAGACTGGAGAAATGGGCTGAGAGGAACCTCATGAAGTTCAACATGGCAAAAGGTATGCTGCATATGAGAAACAACGCCTGGCAGTGATGATAGACTAAGCAGCAGCTCTGGCAGAGACGCTGGGGGCCCTGAGGGACAGTGAGCACGAGCTTTGACAGCAAAGACAGCCAGCAGTATTAACGGAAGCACAGTCAGCAGGCCCAGGGAGGTGATACCTTTTCTCAGAGCTGATTACACGGATTCTAATTACTGTGTCCTGTACAGGAAAGACATCGATAAGCCACCAGGGTGGTCAGGGCTGGATCACTTGCCTTATGAGATGAGTCTTAGGGACCAGGACTTGTTCATCCTGGAGAAGAGACACCTGTGGGGCTCCTAACAAAAGCATATATTTGCCTGTGGGGAAATCAGAAAGGAGACAGAGCCAAGCCCTTTGATATAGAATCACAGAATCATGTAGGTTAGAAAAAACCTTTAATATCATCAAGTCCAGAAGTTAATCCAGCATTGCTGAGTCCACCACTGAGCCATGCAGCATGGTGGGAGGATGAGAGTCAGTAGGTATAATTTGAAACAGGGCTGTTTCTGGGGATAAGGAGAAACCTTTTCCCAATGGGGACATCCAGTCAGCAGACCAAGTTGCCCAGACAGATTTTACTGTCTCTGACTTTGGAAACTTTCAAGACACCTGGACAGAGTGCCAAAAGACCTGGTTTGACCTCAGAGCTACCCCTGCTTTGACCGAGAGGTTGGACTAGAGTGTTTTGTGAGGTACCTTCACACCTGAATTGCCCTTTGATCCTATACATAGGCTACAGTACTACATTTTCCAAGGTATCTTTGCTTATATATCCAGTTGAGAGCTTTTCTAAGACTATTTTACTAATGTAATTTGGTTTCTGAGAAGCACTCATGGTAAATTCACAACTTGACATAAATTTTAATAATTTTGATTAATCATTAAATTATTATTTTACTTTTTCTAACATAATATATCAAAATCAGAATGAATCTAAAGGGTTTATATGTTAACTTTTTGTATAAATGATGTTATAATTTTATCCCTAAATTTCAGTATTAACTGAGACAGTGATGGACACAACTAGTGTTATCAATAATATAGGCAAGGCCAGTTAAACCACATAGCATAGGTGATCTGATCTTTATATAAGTCATCAAACAAGGCATCTTCTTTATTGCATTGCCGTGGTAACAGGACTGCACAGAATAAATCGCTTTCGTCTCATTGACATGAACATAGCTCTGTGTGTTCAAGACCTTCTAGAAAAGAAAACCAAAAAGCCTTCATGCAAAAAGAAGTCTGGAACAACTGGCATATACCCCTCCAAGACTTACCCAAGGAGAAAGTTATTGAGAACATCTGTTTTACATGTCCTTTCTCAAAATTTTAACAGTATCAGTGCTACAATGGATGGCCTTGATAAGATGCACATACTGGATTAATTGTGACCTAGACACTAAGAATTGCATTTCATACCACACCAAATGACTTCAATTACCTTCTTAATGGTATTGTGTACTTTTAAACATGAAGAGTTACAGAATTGCAATCCCTGAGAATGAAGAAAGAAAAGAAAATGAAGGAAAAAAAAACCAAAGCAAAAAAACCCCAGGAATTACTCAAGATCTTGGCCTACACAAGCCCCGTACATCAATCAAGTATCAAGTATTTCACTAAGTTGGCCCACTCCATGTCTTTCCTGGAGAGAGGGAACACAGCTGGGACAGCTGATCTGAACTAACCAAAAATAATATTCCTTACCATATGTCATCATGTTCAGCAGTAAAATCTGGGGAGAAGGAGGAAGGAAGTACGTCTGGGGTTGCGGCATTTGTCTTCCCAACTGACTGTTCTGTGGTTACTTGAAGCCCTGCTTTCTTAGATATGGCTAAATACTTGCCAGCACACGGAGAGGAGTGAATGAATTCCTTATTTTGCTTTGCCTGTACACAGCTTTTGTTTTTCCTATAAAACTATCTATATCTCAACTCATTAGTTTTCTCACTTTTACCCTTTTGGTTTTACACCCCACTGGGCAAAGGGCTGTGTGGGCCTTATGTGCATACCTGGGTTAAACCCCAACAGCTGCTTGCAACACTCTACTTTCCCCAAAGGAAAAAATAGATCCTGGAGAGAGTTTAAATGTTTTCCAAATTGTGAAAGCATCTGAAGATACGGAAGATCTGAAAGCTGAAAGAGAGATGTGTGAGAAAGATTTGAGATGCAGCTATTTCATTCAAAGATCATCCATTCTGGGAAGAAAAGGAAGAAAGATACATCAATCAATTCTTTTGGCTTCTATTAATCCTGGTTTTGCTCTATCTTTCTAAACTTAGCACCTCCTAGATGAACTAAATTTTCTAGAAATATCAGTATGTGCATTAAAAATTTCTAGTGGCCAAAAAGTTCCTAAAGATCTTACACTTAACATGAGAAATAAAGGAATGTTACTAGCAATAATGAATTTAGACCAATATTGTGTAGCTGAAACATTAATACATTTATTTAACAACATCTTCTTCTTCTTCAGCCATAATGTTTTCCTTAATTCTGGTGCCAACTGCCTGAAAAATTCAGGGCTGACCCAAAGCTAAAGCAAGTTGTTAAGGCCATTGTCCAAATGCCTCTTAAACATTGAAAGGCTTGGGGCATTGAATACCTCTCCAGAAAGCCAATTCTGGTGTCTGATCACCCTGTTGGTAAAGAAATGCTTCCTAATGCCAAGTCTGAACCTCTCTTGATGCAGCTTTGAACTATTCCCATGCATCCTATCACTAGATACCAAGGAGAAGAGATCAACTCTTCATTTCCCATCCTTTGGAAGAATTATAAAACTACTTCGCTCATAAGTTAAAAATTTAATTATCACTACAGTGTTGTGTCATAGAAGTATAAAATTGCTATGTTATTTATCGGTTCTTCAGCTTTGATATTAGACCACAGACCAAACATCTTGAAACATTCTTTTATTTCAGTTTTAAAGACAGAATTTTGCATGATCTTAAATGACAGGGAATGCTGAGATTAAGCAGGAAGCTGGGAGCTAAGAGTGAGAGAAACCAGCAGAGGAGGAACTTGCCAAGGGATACAGTCCTACAGTATCTAACCAAGAGAGAAGGGCTGGGGCTGGGATTGTGAGCAAGGTGTCTGTTGATCAGACAAGACTTCAGCAACCAGGCAAACCCAAGCCTATGGGGGAAGTCTGTGCCCATGAGCCAGGGCCAGGATCAGAACTGGGGCAGGACCAGAACCAGAACCAAGATGGCAACCTAACTCCAGCTATGACTCAGAGTAAGTGCCTGCATAGGAATGCTGGTCCCACATGAAGCAAGGAAGGTCCCAGAGAGGTTTGCTTCATCTCTGGGCCCATCCACCTCTTCTCAATCACCTGATAATAGTTGTACAGCTGCACTGTATCCAGCCTTGAGCAGAGACTAACAAGCACTTGGGAAATATGGTGTTTCAATGGCCAAAACCAGGATTTTGCTCTTAGCATTGTGTAGTTTCCAAAGGAATGTAAGATTTAATGTAAACATTTTTTTTTTTGCTAGAATATTACATTGTACAGAATAATATGATGTAGCACAGCTACATGACAAGATGCTAGCTCCCTGCCAAAACACATTTGACAAAAAGCTGTTTGCAACTCGTGAAAGCTCCCATCAATTCATACATTCAAACTGAAGGTGTCATGGGAGCCTTATTCGTATACAAATGCCTTGCACCTGCTCTTTTAACAGATACAGATGAGAACAGTGGGAAGCTGGCTCTTATAAGGCAGAGCAGAAGGTATTTACCTTACCTGGCACAAATAACTAGTTAAAGGATTTGTCGTAAGACTTAATATACAATTTAAGATAAAAAACAAACAAACAAAATCTTAACAGTACCATAAAATGTTTCCTTTAAGTAAAACATATGTTTTAAGCCAGTGAACATAGTTTGATTTCTCCATCTTCCTGAAAGCATGGTGAATCACTTGTCACACCATGATAATAATGAGTGATATACTGAAAGGTATCTCTTGCTAAAGAGAACACAGCAACCAGTGACAGATATAACTGAGAAAAAAGAAATTGTACAAGAGTAGTAAACTATATGACAGCCATAAAGTTGAGTACAGGATAGTTGTTTCCCTGGTTGTTTTACCACGTATAATTTATATTTAAGTATTTATGTTATCCGTCCTTCATTTTTTGCCATCTTGGGTAACAGTCATTATTCATTACATATACATTTCAGAAATAACGTAATTCTTTATAACCTCTCTATTTTACTTTCTAGAGTTTTACAGCAGTCAGTGACAAGTATTTAATCTCTGTCAAAGAGGAGATTTTCTTGGTAAAAAAGAGACATGAAGCTCCTGGAGTAGGTCCAGCAGAGGGCAACAAAGATGATTCAGGGATTTTAGCATCTTTTTTACAAGGAAAGGCTAAGGGAGCTGGGTATGTTCAGTCTTGAGAAGAAACAACAGAAATGGAACCTCATTAATATCTATAAGTGTTTGAAGGGAGGATGCCAAGGGGGTGGAGCCAGGCTGTTCTTGGTGGGTGCTGAGCAACAGAACAAGAGAGAATGGGCAGAAACTGATGCACAGGAAATTCCACCTGAACATGAGGAAGAACTTTACTGTTCGAGTGACCATGCACTGGAACAGGCTGCCCAGGGTGATTGTGGAGTTTCCCTCTCTGGAAATATTTAAGAACAGTCTGGATGCAATCCTGTGCCATGTGCTCTGGGATAGCCCTGCTTGAGCAGGGAGGTTGGACCAGATGACCCACTGTGATCCCTTCCACCCTGACCCATCCTGTGATTCTGTTTGGAAAATCAGACACATTTTTATTTGAAATTAAATGTATTTGGGACACTATTCAACCATAACTCTGAGGAAAATCATATATTAAGGAAAAATAGATGCCTATTTTGAGGATTTTTTTCATCTTTTGAAGCTCTATCTGTCCTAGGCTTTTGGTTGCTCAGTGAGGTAGAAGGGTTGTACAAAGCCCTGAACTACCATCTGAATTCAGTGTCAACCATGCTTTGAGCAGGAGGTTCAATTCTAGACAGCACCTGGGTTTCCTTCAAATTTGATTGATTTATTAATTCCAAAAACATTCTTCTTCATTATTTTTTTGTGGAGTCCAGCTAATTAATCACATATGTGACAGTTTTAAGGTTACTAAACCTTTCTTTAAAATGAATGGGTTGGTTTGTTTTATTTTTTTTCTAAAGAGAGAAAAGTATAAAGTGGGAGACAATTACCAAGTTGTTTCTATTACAGGTGTTTTTCAGGTTGTCCTAAAACTTGTGATATCTTACTTTTAGGTATAAGTTTACATCTGTAATTATTTTTGTGCACTGAAATTGTTTTGGAATGGACACACATACGTGTCCATATGCACTATAATTTAAAAGAGATTTTCTATACAAAATGGCATCCTAAATATTTATTTAGACCTATACTTCAGCTCTTTGTTTATTATTCATGAAGTCACTATCATTATGGCTTAGGTACAGTTGAAAAAAGCTTTTTTCACATACAATTTGATTATTTAATCTGTTTCTGTTAGTGTTGACAGAATTTGTTATGAAGTTCTTGTTTTCAAATATGTTTGCCTCTACTTGACAAGGTTTTTGTGTGAAAGAGGAAAACAAAAGGCAAACATCCTCTAGTTAACTATTCCATGAATTTAATTAGCTAGTACATGAAATGTACTAGTTAACTATTACATGAAATGCATGTGTGTAATTAAATGATCTCAGTTACACATTTCTCATTTACCTGAATACTCAGATGAAAAAACATTCTCTTTCACAAATATTTGCAAACAAAAATCAGAAGAGGTTGCAAAGCTAGTCAGAATGAAAATACAATAAATCTAATCATATTGAGGACTGGAAAAGTTATAGTAGAGTGGATGATATGTCTCTGTGTAGGATTCTCAAAACCTAGAGGTGGGAGATGCTTTGGAACAGGAACAGACTGAGGCTCTATGTGATGCGAACATATTTTTTTTCCATTGTCTAGTAGAGGCCAATAGGTTACAATGGAGCAAGGTTAGGAAATTTAGAAAGGTGGGAGGCAGACTAAGGAAAGACTTGCACCAACAGCCTAATTCAGAAGCCAATAAATAGTGAAGACAATCACACCTTGTCATGTAAACTCCATGCTTGGGCTTTCTGCTGTACCCTGGAGATGAAACCCAAGGTGGAAAAGCCATATGTTGAGACTGGGACTCAGTTAATTCAGTGGTCACGAGTATCTGGCTCCCCTGGATCCATGGTGCAGGTCCATCTTGGATGAGAGGGGCTGGAGAGGTACAGGACAAGAGGCAGGGGGTGTTTTTGACGAAGAGACTTGTGTGTATGTGTGAGAATTGAAATCTTAAACTAGAAATCATTCTCTACTTTCCACCCACCCTGCTAATTTACTAAGTGTTAGATTAAATACCACAGTTCATGCAGACCTCCAGCAATTTCCTTGTGACATGAGGAACTCTCAGGTTGGAGCTTTCAGGTGACATATGGTACATAATAGAGTTGGACACTGTGTTCTAGCAGAGGAGAAGCATTGCAAGAAGGAAATATCTCATTAAATGCTTTCCCATTATCCTTTACCATAAATATTACTCACACAGAACCTATTGATCCTATTCAACCACCTACAGAATTAAAGAAGTTAAACATTCTGGTATGAAAAAAACCACAAAATCAACAAATCCTTGGTGTTTAAAGGAATAAGTAGAAATTGATAGAAAGAAAAAATAAATGAAGATAATAAAATTGTCTGAAGAAGTCAAAATACCATCTTCTACAGCACTAGGAACTGCAAATCAATCACATCAAAAGCAATTTTAAAGAACGTAACAATAACAAAGTTACTTTTAATTTGGAAAGAGAAATTAAGTTCTGACCAAAAAAAAATCACAAAATTTAATTAACACTTCCTGGTATCTAATAAAGGGTATCTGAATGCTCATTAGCTCTATACATGGGAAGTTTTAGTTTTTACATAGTTTTCTCTATAAAGTGAAAGAAAGTAAGAGATGATGTTACAACTTTCATTTTTTAATTAATGATAAGAGAAACTGATGATAAATCAATACCATTAATCTAGCCACAGATATGTGAATACTTGAAAATAGGAATAATTTAGGAATAAATTTCTAAATAGGAAATGGTAATTTGAAAGGTACACATCTTAAAGTAGTTACAATTTGGACTTTTTTGGTGAAAAACAATACTCAATATGTGTTATTACTGGCTACTACATGATTTTTTTTCTCTTGATATTTTAATAAAAGTTTTCTATTGACATAAACAGATTTCATATGTAAAAAGTGCACATTTTGTCCTTTGAGAATGTGAAATTTCTCTTAAAGATCTATGTTTAACACATGCGACAGAGAAAGTATTATAAGAAACAGAGAGTTTTGTTTTGAAGCTCTCTAAACAAACTAATTTAACCCAATTTGATTTTAAATGATTATGCATATCTTTCTTCATTTAAAATGAAAACAGATAAATAAAAAAATTTATTACAAACCTGTTATAGAATAAAATGTTGATTCATGATAGTGATGGACAAGACACACTGAAAACTTTGACAAGGGCCTGTTCTGGCAGAAGGTTTCTCAGCAGGGAAATGTGGGCATATTGGAAGAAGAAAGTCTGCTCCAGCTGGTCAGGATCCAGATTTGTGTCATTCCAGCCTAACAAGAATTGTCCCTGGCTCCCCTGAGGTAGGGGACCAATTACAGCTGGCCATTTCTTCAGCTGCATAAATGATCTCTTGGTAAACATAATTAATAGGCTGACTGAATAAATATCTATTCCTTGACATGACAGACAAATAAAAAATTTTCGTTTTGCTCCAAAATGCTTAAATTGTATCTTTCTACTTCAAACATTTTGTTATGATTACCGTTTTCCTGGTAGCCCTTGTCAGGGGAACCACTTAATGGCTCCTCCAAAGATTTTCCAACCTTTTCAAACAGACAGCTTTAAGGTAGTTAGCTAGCACAAATCCAACTTTTATTGGACCAAAAATATAAAACCACTTTTTCAGCTATGAGACTGGAGAAACTCTCTTTAGAGTGGTCTTTTGGAGATTTTGTTTGGATTTTCTTCTGAAGTTTCTTTAATTTGATTTGTGTTTTTTATTTTGTGGGGTTTTTTTTTGTTGCAGCTCTAAATCAGCCAATTCTAGGCCATTGTGTTACTTACTCACATTTTTTTCAGTTCACTTCTACAGTCACGTAAAAAGATCTATTAATGATGTTACTAATTCTAACAAAGTTTATGGGATTATTTCTGTAAGTAGTTTCAGACCAGTGTTATCAGTGTTCAAGGGAATCCCACACACACAAGTATTTAATGGTGTACATGGTTTATATGTACATATACAAAAATATATATAGTTACATACACCATATTTATACTCTATATGTACTCCATACAACTACACATGCACATGTGTATAACTATATAGATAGTTGTATACTCTGTAAATACCTTCATATTAGGCTATTTGAACCAGATACTGGAAGGATAAGTTTATGTCTGAACTCATTCCCCAGTGAGAGAAAAAATGCCAGCATGATGACACCAGATTGAGTACCAACAGTGAGACACACCTGTAACGAGTGCTAGAGCATAACACCTGCTCCATTACTTGTGTCCTGAGTAGAAAAACAGAACAAAATAACCCTAACAAATAGACCTTTTTGCCACTTGCCAGGGGACTTAAAGTCTTTTGAGGTTGTCATAGAGACAGAGCTATTGCTTTGGCTTTCTCTCTCGTAGGTCCCACATGAATGTCCACTTTCTAGGAGGTTCTTTGCCGTTGTCCACCACACTTGAAGTTTAGCTATTTGCATACATTGGCTCTCACTGCCCTGTCTTCTTAATGTCTTCTCATCTGTCCCCAGACTATCTCCAAGACGACTTCTAGGATTTAGAATGATTAGTTAGTCACATGACACGCTGCATTTAATTTTGTAAGGATTTAAATTTTTATTGAAAGGTGGGTGCAAGCCTAACACTTTTCTGTATTTATGAGTTAATATATTTGAATCTTTCTTTTAACTCTATCTTGTACATACTTGTCACTTGCTTTTGTGGTCTTAGTCTATATTTGTTACAATTCTGCATCAAAGTATTTTAGCAAGTACAGTACTATAATTTAAGCAAAAATGCAAATGCAATATTGAAAATCAGTCATGAGTTAAGAAAATGTACGTCCAGAGGACTATATTTAAAAGCACATATTTATTGTAAATAGCCAAACCCCAATAGTTATTATAGGCTTAAATTTCTATCAACAACATTCCTCAAAAGACTGAATCCCTGCTTCTCAACATATTTAACCAAACATCATAAAAACTGAGCAGTTAGAGGTTTAGCTGGCACCTAAATAAAATTGGGATCCAAAAGCTTGATTTTTCTTCCGCTTGTGACAATTATTTCTTTTTCTGAACTCTTCCATACACCTAAAGCAAAAATTGCTGTGAACTATAGTATAAAAAATTATGCCTCTCTTGAGAATGAGAAGGCAGGCAGGCAAAATAAGACAAAAATGAGCTAGTATTTGAGAGAAGAGGAGGAGTTAAGGTGTGGGATTGTACTGACTCTTTTCATAGAGTTGCTTGCAACATTTCAGACTATTTCATGATTAAAATATTTTAAAAGTACATATTACTACAGTAAAAAAAATAAAATATCTGTAAAGATTCAGTATTAAGTTGCATATTACCTGAAAAAATTATATTTATGCCATTGGAAATTCCCACAATATTCCAATGAAGGCATTGGTTTTGGTGAAGAGGTCAATTTATCTGAATAAAATGCACTGATATTATTTCCTGTTATACTCTAGGTTTTGTGCACAGTGCTTGCATCAATTCCCAGACCAGACTTAGTCTTGCTTAATGTATGTGACAAACGAAGAACAGCTTGAAGTACTATCATACTATACAGAAAAACAGGACATGTAATCTTGTTCAGGAGAATGTTGAAAACAATTCTTTAAATGAAATGATTGGTGCTCGGTTTTAAGTTTCAGTTGTTTCACACATAAATCTCTGCTCAGTAACATATAAAGACAGTCATGACATTTGCCTTGAACATATATTTTTTTTGTGAATTTCTAATGTAATGAAACTTGTTTGAACTACAGCCTGTACATATAACTGAAAAAAGAACAATTTAAACCTCTACTTCTTTACAAGCTTATGAGTGTCTGTCTGACTTTTAATGAAGTACCATATAAATATGAGGATTTTTAGTATAATTAATCTTATTATATATGAAAAATATGTAGATATATTAAACAATTTCCTTTGAGCAGTGCTGGTGATTCAAAACTCTCTTTACATTCAAGTGTCACTGTACCATTAGACCATCCTAACCTTGCTATATGAAAAGGACTGTTTACCTAATAAAAACAAGTGACTGGATAATAAGATTGAGATGTTTTGGGATGCACTGGAATACTGCATGCAGTAATTATTACACTTAATTTTGATGCATTTTATTTTCCCCTAGCTTAACATATAATGACCTTTGTGACACAAAGTTTTCAATAAGCAGAGGAATTTCAGGGGTTGCTCTGTAAAATCAGTGATCACCATGCTAAATCTTATGTTTGCTGGGAGAAAAATCCTACAGTAACCACTTCTAGGTATAAAAATGCTCAGATTCTGAGAGGAAAACACATATTTCTTTCTAATATCTGCTGTACAAATGTATAATACAACTGTTAAAACAACATGGATGTCATGGAGAAATTCCTCAATTGATAGCAGACGGGGCAAATCTGCCAGGAGGGTCGGACCCACAGAAAATAGACAGAGCCCTTGAAAGAAATTCAGTGACTTAGACGAAAAGAAAGATAATTTTCCCTTTGATCTTTCAGTCTATATATTTTTTTTTATTATGCTTGCTATGAAATTGTGATTAACTAAACATGCCAAGAGCTCTTCTTTTGTGAATGTGATTAGTCTAATGGCTCTTTGTCATTTCAATTTCACACACAAAAAAGGAAACTTCCCTGATGAGTAGAACAAAATAAGGAAGTGTCTGAGAATACAACCTTATCTGAGTATGAGTGATTATACTATTTCTCTTTGGAAATTAATATGAACGGAGTTTATTATAGTGCTCTCTTGATTATGAAGGGCTTGCATGTCAAAATGTTGAAGCACTAATAGCTTTTTCTTTGCAGCTATATTTGGAATGTGTAAAGCAGTTTAAAACTTTTTAAATGTTCTTTCTTTTATTTACATTTAATTTCTAGATCTAATTATTTTCTCCCCATTTAGATATAAATGCCCTGCTAGTTCAAAATAATTAAAAAGGTTCTGCTATATGTGTTAATTTTTATTGTAAGAAAATTTTCTGTGATGGATGTATAGAAGTGTCATGACAAGCAGTCTGTGTATTTTCTGGAATTTAATACTACACATATTTATTCTATAATTTCAAACTATATTATAATTTTTAAAATAGAAAATTAATTCAAACTTTCAGTCTTGTCTAGGAAGAATTCATCATTATCTTCTACAGAAATAATGATATTAAAGAAAATCTTTGGCCTGGTGAAGACTTTGAGAAAAAGGCTTCTAATAAACCATATATTCTACAAGGATATATGAGGCACAAACACAGACAAATACAAGATCTGAATAATCAATCTATTTGTTTCAATTACTCCAGAAAGCCATTGTAATTTCTAGTTGAAACTTATTCTAAATTCTATTATGTGGATTGTGGATTCCATTAAATCTTGCAAATCAAAGTAAAAATATGAGTAAGATTCTTAATTGGTTCAGCTTACTTAAGCATACTAAACTAATAAAAAATAAATGTGAAGCCTTAATTGCCTTAAAAATTGTCTTTACTATGTACTTGTGGTTTGCCAGATGTCCACCTCACAGTTTTACAGAGTATTTTAAATAGTTTGGTGGATGAATTTTACCCATCACCTCTATTGCTGCACACAAATATCTAATTATGAAAAGCAGAAGTATTTTTTGAAGTGCTCTACTTCCTTCATGATTGCTCACAGTGATTTAGCAGTGTCACTATCCCTTAATGCAAACTGATAGTGCCATATAGGAATTCACTTTAACTAAGCATTTTTCTAGTTAATCTGTTAGATGCCACATCTGTGCCACATAATGAGGATTTTGTACAAGAGGGAGAGAGAGAAAGAGAGCTAATATGTTTTGGAGAAGCATTCATAAAAATGAACTGGGTTAGGTAAAGTTTTTTATGTTAAGAAAATTAAAAAAAAAAAAAGATAAGGGGATCACACACATAGTACTTTTCAGAATAATTTCTCCAGATAATAGAAATGTATAATAGGAATTATTTTGATTTGAAGGTGGGGATTTTTTTTAGCATTTTAAAAATATATGTATGTCGGGCTGTAACTACTGAAGAATAAAACCATAGCAATTTGACTTGACACAAAAGTTGTTCTAAAGTTAAATATAAAAGACATTTCTAAACTTTACAGAGGACAGGTAGTTTTTTGCAAGTGAGAGAATTTTTATTTGATAAATGAAGAAGTAATTAATCTCTCTAATAACAAGATGTGAGATGCAATAACATTACAGTATAAACAAAAGGCCAGAAAAAATGTTCGTGCAGTTTAGTACAGTGGTTCTCACACTGTGCTTCACGGTCATGGAGACATCACTGATCAAATTTGTTAACTTGGCTCTTCATTTTTCCCAGATTGGATTAATTTCTAAAAGTGTGCTTTACTAGTAAGCAGTGCCTTTAATTAATCCAGTGATGTCATATCACAATGAATGATATGCATATGTCATTTTAGCACACAGGAATGGCTGAGGGACATCTGTTGCAAAGTGTGCTATCTCCAGGAACAAAAGCTTTCAGGATTTTTTTTTATTTTCATGAAGTCTAGTAGAAAACTGATTAGGTACATATGGTTCTTTTTACGAGAAATTACTTCTTTTTTTACAACCCCCTGCAAGATAACTTGTTACAAGATAGCAACCTCACTGAGGAAATCTTTCTGATAACACAAGGTATATTTTGAACATAATTTTATTCATTTTTCATAATGATACAGGTTATTTCTTTGAATATATTTTTAACTACATTAGAGAATTTTCTTCTGAAGTTTACTTATTTATCATCCATTATTAGAATAATGTATATATTGCTACATTTCAAGCCATAATATGTAACACAAATGACATAATAGTTCAGGAGATTGGCCTTACATTCTGGATCTACCTGACTTGATGTTTTCCTGCTCAGGTGCTCAAGAGCATTTATTGAATTTAAAAGAATGTTTCATTATATAAACTTATGGCATTTTTCTTCCTTTAGGGAATTTTCCTCATAATCATTTTGTTCCAAGGAAAGATATGTCTGCTTCACATCTGGTAATGAATTAAATATTTACTGACATCTTTGAAAAAGAGGTTAGTGTGTCTGGTCCTCACCCTGACACTTGCACAAGAAGAGCTATAATGTAAATAGATCCTTGCAGAGTACACAGTGACTTGAACTACCTGGGAAATCAGCTGTTATGGTAAGCCCTCTCCATCCCTGCTGTGCTCATGCACTCACAAATGAGTAAACATATCCATCTGGCATGTTGTCGGTGGAGAATACTTAGAAGTACAGGGCAGGTATTCTTCCAACCTTGATTTTCCATTTCTACTAGCAAAAATCAGAGAAGCCATGCAGACATTTAGATACGAGTATCCTGATAGGTTCAGAATAAACCCTCAAGGTCTTTATAAGATAATAAAAATGTAAAATAATTTAGATTGGGAGGCACCTCAGGAGGCCCCATGTTCCCATTCCTTCCTCAAAGCAAGAACAAATTTCAGAAGTACATCAGATGGCCTGGAATGCTTCACAGTTAAACTTTGGGTATCTCCTTGTACATTTTACGTGTCACCACCTCCTTTAAAACTCACTATTTCTTTACATTGACATTTTATTCCTGATTCAGATAGACAAATTCAGGTGTCCAATTCAGTAACAGGGACATGTGATGTCTGATATGACCTAGACCTGAGACGTGTCTCCATCTGCCAGAAGAACATGGGTGTCTCACAGGTCTTGTACTACAGCCCTCTGTGCACGACCCAAGTAGCACAAGGGTGAGTTCTGTGCAGTCAGTGTCAAGAAGTCATTGTATCCAGCCTAATTTACCAGTCCAAGACTGAAATATTTGGAGCAAGATATCTAAGCAATTAAAACATCTGGCTCACAAAACAGTTTTTCTCTTTTGTTGAATACCTGTGTTGGGATGGGCAAATCATTCCTTCATTAATAGTACTGATCTCATTATTCTGCCTAACTCCTTGGTTGCTGGGACAGGTAAACTACATCCCATCTTGTATGACCTACATATGTCATTGGTATTAGCTTAACTCCTACACCTGGCTTTGGAAAATCTTCCTAAGAAATTACACTAGAACATCATTCAGTTTGTGTTATGGATGTATTTATACTGACAATTTTTGCCTGGATCTAATGAAGTGACCAAGATTTATTTATTGAGTGATTGATGAAGATAACACACAGAGACTCTGTGATAAGCTTTGGGGTGTTAATTATTATGTACAAACAATAACCTTCCTTAGAAATGCCTTACAGAAACTTTTAATGAAATGTGTGAATACTTGCTCTCATTGCATGCTTTATGAGATGCATATGCATCTCATTATATGCAGGCTGTGTGCATTTATGGGATTTTTATTTAATGGGAGATGCAAGTTATTTCTGCTTCGATTTTTGGTTTAGGCTTTTGCCTTTCTTGCCCCTTTTTTCACATAGTTATATGTATTTAAAAGGCACTTGTGCATCTTGGATATTAGATCTCATTCTGACTGAATGGGCTACCTGAAAATATTTTAAGCATTGGGAAATTCAATTTGAATAATGCAATGAACAAAGGTGTACTCTTTGGGAATAAAGGTGTACTCTTTAGAATCTATTAAAAACGTGACATAGTTCAAGAGCTCCCTCTTCTGACCAACAAACACTATCAGAATGTTTAGTCTAAAAGAAAATCCATTCCTATTCAGGAAGCTAATTTGAAGACTCGTTGACTCTAAACGTTTACATTATTTTATCACTATTTTTTTGCTGTCCAGGTCAAACCTTAGATTCTATACAGGTTTGTAACTTAAAAAAAAAAAACCAATGCAAATGCCTACCTGTGCCCCCCCTGTTTTTAGTAAATCATGCACTTTCTAATGGGAAAAAAATTTTCCAAAGTAGTAGCAGTTCATCGTTGTGTTATATACCATTAAACCAAACAATAAAATATTTATATATACATATATATGTTTATATATATGGTAGGACAGGACCACTGAAGTGTAGTGGAGAACAATCACAAGCTTCAAGCATCAATCACAAGCATCATTTTAATGAATCCAAAAATAGGTGACATTTTCAACTCTACCTACAAATTTGGTTCCCATTGATGTTAGGGTGTTAGGTGATGACAGAATGATATAGGTATTAAGCAATGTATAAGTATGCAAGTAATGATGAATTCTGCAGTATTGTTTTCCCCAGGCTAGAACCCAGAACAATATTAGAACTTAGACTTCTGTTATAAAGCACATGGGGACAAAAACTTGAGAATGGCAACCAGGACCAACAGCATAGTTAGCAACAGCTGCCAACAGCCACCATTCTTGTTGATGTTCCATTCAAAGATAGAAACTGGGCAAGTATGGAGAAATTTTCCTCCAAGTGTCCACATGTGTTTACTCAGAGGTGCTCCATTCGAGATACAGTGCCCTGAAAAATAGCTATTATTTCTAAATCAAACAGAAGTAGAGGTCCTTCTTTCTGCTGCAAATTATCTTATTCTCTTGTTCTCTAGTTTAGTTTTATCTTTAATGATTTAAATACTTCTCTAGTGTGTAGGAGATCAAGGCTCCATTCTTGCCTTCAGTAAGTCCTGAAGCAGGGAAAACTGAAGAGCTGTTTTACATACCCTATATGGTTTAAGTGCTTAATGCAGGAAGAAGTTCCAACCCCTGAAATCTGACCATAAATGAAACATTTGACTCTTGAAGAGATTTTAAATGTCTCTTTCTCTCCCTTCAGCTGCTTAAACATTCTTTCTTTGAAGTATCCGAAGCTGGAGGCCTGCTTGGATAGTATCTCATTCTCTGTATGCAGAATTAAGTTTTACACACAAACCCACTTGGAAACAGACCTGTTAATAATGAAATAATGATGAGAAATAGGAATAGAAAGGCTCTGAGAATAACGTTTTTCGTGGCAGTGTCTGCATGGTTGAAAAGAAAATGGTGAACACCGTTTCATTTTCTGGGGGACAATGTCTACCACACTGAATCCATTCAGTCAAAATAATTACAAAAACATATATATACATGATACGTGTGTCACAATATTCAGCCACACTAGGATCAACACATTTTCACATATGTCCACAAGGAGCTCCCTCATGACACCGTTAATTTATATAAAGAAAAGTAAAGACATACGAGATACAGGAAACTCAGGCTGAACTACTTTCTTTTAGAAAAAATATAGTTTTAGATTCTAAATTTAACTTGAAACTACTTTTTTTGAAAGCACTGGCAAACTCATGTTGTTCATTTGGCAGGTGTGAGCTAGGCTGGGTCAAGAAGTTGTATTACCTTGTTAACACAGTGTTACACATCAGGAAACAAACTGTCTAATAAATAATTTGATGTGTAGAAAGATTTCCAAGTTTTGCTGTAGTCAGAATCACAGTCTTACAGAATTCATAGATACATACATAGGCATATTTTCTTACAAAGTAATGATTTTTCCTAAGTATTTTCTTACTCTGTAATATTCCTGGATATTTCCTTATCTGATCCTCAGCCTAGAGCCTCTTTTATTTCTTTCTCTCCAAATGTTCTGATATATTTGCATTTTATATACATAATAAACATTTGCTTTTAAGGGAATTTTTGTAATTGTAGGATTTTCCTTAAAGTCTTTATCTTTGGTGTACTATTAGTTTCTGTAATTCTAAAGATAACTCTTATATATTAAATCTTAGTGGGTTCAAATAGCTATCAATCAAAAAGGCTCAGCTATTAATTCCAATCTGAACACAGTGTTTTGAGACCTAGTTTCATCATCAACCTATTATTAGGCTTTTGCACATCTCTTGAAATATTCAATGTGGGGGTTTTTTTAAAAATCAAATTACCCCAGTGAACTTTCTAAATGTTGGTGAAAAACCTCTGAGAGCATGCCAAAGGAGTGGCAGCCCATCTCAGTGAGCACAAACCCCTTTTGACATGCACTGTGCATTCAGAGCCTTACAGAAACTCTAGCAAATAGCAAATAAAAAGCAACAAATGTCAGCTTTTAATCCACCTTTTGGTGTAATTTTCTGTCTCTCGGATGTTCTCCATCCCAATGCCCACACAAATTTATTTATGGTGTTACCGCCTTTCTGAGAATTATTCCTAGACATCCTGTGGGAAATATAAGGAAGTGAAAGAAAGAAAATATAAATAAGTGGTCAAACAAAACACAGTCAAGGTATTAAAAAAATAAACACGTAAACACAAATTAAATATTTATATTCATATTTAAAGAGTAAATTAGAAATTAAAAAAAAAAAGTTTTAGGTGTATTTCCTGAAATAAAATCTTTTATTAGTTTAAAAGAAATATTGTTATCCACTGAATGATCAGTATTACAACCTTGAGTTTGCTGGTTTAGTGACTTCACACCTAAACTCTCTATCTAGATATACAAAAATTAATGAGTTTGGAGTCTGAAGCCATAAAGTTTCAAAAGAATGATTTTATAGAAATGTTTTTATTAAGAGCAAATGACTACTGACAACATATACTTTATGGGGAGAACTGTTCTGGACTAAGGAAAGACATTTACTTCATCATGTTACAGATTATGTTCTGCTTTATGGTGTTTTTCACAATAGAAACCACCTTTATAAATTGTTGACTCAAGGAATTTTGTTTTGTAAGGTATCTTAGGAAGCTTTGGTAAGAGCTACTACTTTGCTTGAAGTGACAATGATTCCTTTGGGGCACTGCATAAATTTATTATGAAGCACTGTAATGAATAATAAAACTATATTATCAGAATAGAAATTATTAGGGAACATTCATCACCTTCTTCTGCCCCAAAATGATACAGAAAATTGCATCATCAGTGTAAAATCTTATGAATGCATGATGCTTTGGATTAGAATGCATCATTCTGACATTTATTCCATTTATAATGGAAAATATAAATTAGATAATGGTCTTTGTGTTTGTCTCTCCTAGTAAATCCCAAAGCACACAGCAATTTCATCCTTAAGCAATGCCCTTTCTCAGACTTTTGCAACATTCTAGTTTTACATGAAATGCTTACATAAGTGAAGACACATGATAGATACCTTAAATCTATTCTGGAAAAATATTTTGGTTTTACAGCCAAAAGATAAATACTTCTGCATATTGACATATTGAGTTGAGAATAGTAAAAAGATTTCTTATTGAAACTTCTACATTTTACTTTGATTACTCTGATGTTGAAGTTTCACCACAATGAATTAGAAAACTGGTGCTACAAGGAAAATTACTTTGAGGTTTCCCTGTCCTCCGAGTTCAAATTTAGCAATTCTGGTAATTTTATGGGTTAGGGCAGTGTAGCACAATTTCACTTCCAAGCCTTGTTATTTCATACCACAGAGAAACTCCAGCCTGCCGTTGGCACAATTTGTCTCCTCAATGGCAAGTACAGTAATTAATGCAACCTTGTAATACAAACAGCCCATCCCCCAGTACAGTAGCAGCCTTCCCCTGCTCTCATTCTAACTGAACTACGCAATAAATTACAACCACCTACTAAAAGGCAGCCCTTTCTGGTCATAAAGCAGCTTTGTATCCCATTGAAGAATTTCTCAAGCCCACGCCAAGGATATTCCTATGACAGGAATAACAAATTAAGAGCTAAGCAGCAGTGGTCCCAGAGATATGTCTAAACCAATATACTTTGAAGCACTCCTAGTGTTGCTGGCATAGGTAGAGGAACCACATGTTATAAACAGAATCAGCCAAAACCCAGGAGCATGTGTGCCCCACATACCTGCTCCAAATATTGGCTCATACCATAGGAACCCAAGTACTGGAGCTGAACAGGAAATTTAGAGATCTCTGGGCAGAATTTTATATGTGTACAATGGGTTACACTACATGCTAACGAGCACATCCACCTGTTGGTATTGGAGATCATAATTTAGAGTAGTCAATTAATTAAATTCATCCCAAAAGCATCTTCTTGCTCCTAGATTTTATTTCCTAGCCATCTTAGGAAGGCAACTTCTTGTAGCTGTAACACAGAGTGCCATAAAAATGTTTATAGGAGTGTTGTATTTCCTTTCTCTTAGAATCTTTGTTGTTGACCTTCTTCACATATGCTTGGCATTTTCATCCATCTGCCTTTGGCAGTAGTACTTGCACAGTGGTGAGTCATAAAAATGTTCTAAAGCAGCCCACCTGCCAATCTGGTAGGTAAGAATATGTTGGCTTTCTCTGTTTGCCATTTTTTCTACTTTATCTCATTTTGACAAAGCAATCTCTTTTCCTTGGCACGGTTTCCCTCTTATTTTTCTACCCCAATTAACATATAACTGTGTTTTAATATTATTCTATTACTCAAAACCATATTTCTTTGATGTCATTACCATATAGATCATATATGTTTTAAAGATTCCAAGCCCTATTCATACAGAACAAAAACCAGACAATATTTGGAAATGTCACTTAATATAGAGCTCATGAGTTTTAAAGACTTTTACACTGTGTGATAAAATTAAAATGGTCTTTTATTAATAATTGGGTTTGGTAAATCTCACTTTCTCTTTTCCTTTTGACAAAAAGAATAGAAAATAGTTTTGCACTTTGTTAAACAAAGAAAACTAAAAGGTGTTAAGGATGTCATCAGGATCATGGTTTTTCCAGAAAACTTGTTTTCATATGGATACTGTTTTGTACTGTGCATCACAGTACAGTGCTAAGTTTTGTCTGAGTAAAGAGACCTTGTCATTACAATACGACTACTTCTCATAGAATAGATATTTATTTCTTGCATAGGTGTAAATATATATAGTTGAATATTTTTGAAAATTAAGTCATGCTGTAATTTCACTAGTCTACGGAAATCAATGATGAGCTTGGCTTTACCACTTAGGCTTGTTCAAAGGTAAGCACTGTTAAGATTTGTTAGTGTGGGGCTTCTACTGTAAATGAGCAATAACATTACGGAACTATTTAACATTAGAAACTATTTAACAAATTTAAACTGGAAGCTCAGTGTTTAATTGACCTATTATAATCGTAAGACATACTATGACAGTATATCACCTTTCTTTTCAGGGAGACTGCTTTATATTCTAGTTTCTGTATTGAAATCATCCTTTAAGCTATATTTTAAAAATATAGCTGAATTATATTAATAAAGACAGGTTCAGCACAGGCTGGCTGAGGAAAGAAAGATGGGTTCTTTTGAGAAAAGAAAATTCTTACAATCTGTAATTTGTAATCTTGTTAAAGGTGTTTTTTAAAATTTTCCATTTAAAACTTGTCTCTAAAAATAATTTAGAAAGAGTAATTACTATATACTTGTCAAATGAAGCTATAAGTTTCTTTTGTTCTGTAAAAATTTACAGCACCTCAGTGGTATAAGGTAATGCATTTTTTAAAATAGGTCCTTTAAGAAATCATTTTAATTACCACAACAAATAACATAGTATTATCTTTCTTGTACATTCCCTGCATAAACTGTGCAATCATTAATTTTAGTCTTCAGTACTACCTGAATTTCACCTTTTCATATAAGTAAATGCAGGTTTCTTGTGACAAGGAACAGACTGGCAGCTTTTCCAATAAATGTTCTTTAAGCATTCACATAAATGGCAAGAGAAGTTAAATAATCTTGAAAAACTGTCAGAAAGTATCATACAATGTGGACAATGCTTGTCAGGTTTATTTTACAACTGATTTGCCAATTGCAAAGCAAAAGTTTTGTTGATACTAAGCAAAATGTGTTTTACATTACTAATTGACTTCAGCCACTCAGTTTCCGAAAGGAGACATGGCCTAGAAGAGTTTAAATGTTTATGTGACCTTAGAATGTTGACAGCTGATAATTTTTAGGATTTCTTTTTTCCTAATGTGATTGGAAGGTTGTAGTTACTCTGTGTTTCATTATTGATCCAAACTCTGACCAATGCATCATTATAAATTATAAAAAAAGTCTGTTGGCCAGTATTAAGTCAAAATACTTATAATGGTCTTCTACATTTCATTACAAGTACTGACATTCATTTCAGCTCTGGATACATTAAAACACTGTAAAACAAGGCTTCTAATCTCTTTACCTGTCTTCTGTAGCTGGGATGTAGTATGACAAACCAACAGGGATACTGAACTTGGTGCTCACAAATTGGGGAGCACTCCACGGTCTGACTTAAGTCAATACTTTCTTATTTTTGCATCAGCTTCAGTTGTCATCTCCTTTGGCTTTTAAACCATTTTAAAAAGAGGTACATGACTATTACTAAACTAATTTTTTTTTCTTTTTTACTGAAAAGGATCTGGAGTATTCAAGTAATGATTTCCTGCAATCCACTCAAGGGCAGACACTAGTTAATGAGGAATAATAGAACCTTACTACAATCAAATTATATTGCAGACATTTATTTACCTATGTCTTGAGCCTCAGTAGTCCAGGATAAATCAGTCCCTCTGCTTTGTAAGCTAGACCCCTCAGTTAAGAACCTCGATTGCCTGCTATTAATCATGATTAAATATATACACATATATAACACTTACATGCATAAGTTCAAACATACACTTCTAAACTTCTTAAGGAGATAGAAAATAACCATTTTCTGCCTACTGAAGAGCAGATAGAGTTTTCTAAGAGTGTAGGTATAAGCCAGCAGATATGTTCTTCTGACTATGCATCAAAGGAGATATCTCCTAATCCTTATTCCATAATTTCATAATTAATTAATGTAAGTAAATATAGGGAAATGTATGATCAATTAGAGCTAGCACCTGAGCAATTGAGGTGAAATTTTTCGTGATCCCCTGCACCTTACAGCACTCTTCTGCTAGCAGTTTGACACCCATGAAAAGAATGTAGCAGGATATATCTGTCTGAAAGCTTAATCCATGATGAAAGTAATGCTTCCTAGAAGTTTCCTGAACCTTGCATAACTTTGGTCTAATTGCAGGCTAAGTTCTATTGTAAACCAATTCTAAGATTAAATTATAATTCCTTTCCTAAAATTAAGGAAATTTAAAAAAAATTCAAAACAAGCTTTGTATTCTACATGAAAGATCTCTGTGACACTGGGACTGGTAGTGCTTCTAAATTTGCAGCTAAAGGATTATAATGTGACCACATCTACCTTTTGTGTGAGAATACATCCACAACATAGGACCACATCAGATCCTAACTTCCTCTACACCCTTTGAGAATAAAAGAAAGAAAATATAGGCAGTCTAGAGAAATGCAGTGGCATCATCAATTAGGTTCCAAGGCCAGTGGATCAAGACTGCTCTGTGCAATCTGGCACGAAAAGCAGACATAAATAAGGAGACTAAATATCCACTCTGTGGATATTTTCATGCTATTACTACTTAATTTCATGTAAAATGGCTCACAGATACAGTTTCAATTGTAAATAGTCTTATGCAGAACTGTCCACCCACCTAAATGTTTATTCATGCAGTATGCATGTTTTGGGTATTTGTCTTCATCTCTGATACCCTTTTCTGAAAGCAGAAGAGGCTAAACCCAAAGATTTTCTCCTACAGAAAAGGAAGACTAATTATGGGTGTTTGTATCTGACTTATCTATCATAGAATTCCTTCCTAACATTGGCTTCTATCTGTAGAGTGACCAAAAAATTTGCAGATATTTATATTGCAGTACCTGAAAGAGGCTGGATAAAAGGCACCATAGATGTCCTTGTCAGAAATACTTTTTCAAAGTACAAAGAAAGTATATCAATATATGTTTAAAAATATTATTTATGAGTATAAGAAGACAGCAAACAGAAAAAATAAAGCCAAAATAGAAGAGGACGGTAAATGACAGAAGGCTGTCATGAATGTAGAACCGAAGTGCAGACCTTTGATTTGGGGGGAAATAAATGAAAATTGCGGCAACAGCACAAAGTAGTGGAATATTCCTTTAGAAAGAAAAACAGAAGATGATAGTGGAAGCATAAAGGATAGGAAAGAAATGATGAAACAAAGACCTGAGGTGACAGGAAAAGGACAACAGGGTAGGAAAGCAGCAGTCAAACCACATTGCATAACGTTAGAAGAAAATATGATAAGACAAGAGGAAATAAGTTAAATATAAATAAAAACTCCATATTTATTATAATAGCAGAAAGGATTATATTACATGCTGAAGAAAAGCAAAAAAAGACAAGAAAAAAGAGGAGTAAAAGAGAGCACACTGCTTAGTATGGAAGATTATTCAGGAAAATCTTGCTTAGAAACTGATTACCTAGGTGCTAAAACCAGCTTAAATGTACCAGTTCAGAAAAAGGAAAAATGCGACACTTCTTTTAACTATGACTATGCTTCATAAAATGTTGTGTGCTCACTAATTATGATGGTTTTGTTTCAACGCATAGAGGGAATCAAATGGACCAAATGTTCTGTTGTTGTTCGTGTAATGTGATGTCCCAGTATTTTAATAATTGTACTGTCCGTAGCAGTAAAATGAAAGAGTTTCCAGTTGTGTTGCTTTATAGAAGAACACTGAATAAAATAATAATGAATAAAGTGTATTTCAAGATAATTGAATAAGGAAGCAAAGACACATTCACTTCTCCTGTGTTGGGATTGTTTCCCTGTGAAATCTAAGCTTGATATCCATATGGGAAACAGATGCAGCAATCAAAAAAAAGTGTGAATTTACAGAGAAACTTCAAAACGAATGCATGGAATTAGCCTACTGTTAGGGGAAGGAGAATCAAGTTGAACCTGGAAGCTTGTCGTTCCTCTGGCTCTTGCCTAGGCAGTATCAGTGTGCTGTTATGTGAATACATAGCCTAAATCTCTTTAGGGAGCTATCTAGGTTTACTTTAACCTTTCTCAACCTATAACCTGTATGTGTGGAAAGAAACATGCTCTGATGTCATCAGAGCAAGACGTAATATGGAATATATGTAGATGTTCTGAAACAACAGTAAAATGTAACAAAACATCAGTGGGAATGAAGCCTGTGTGTAAGATCCTACTCTGTGTTCATACAGTAAATATCTTCATGACATCATTACTCTAGCTCCTCTGATTGCAAATCCTTATTATTTTCCCTAAAGCCTAAATGAGATAGGAATGATTTTGTGCTTTGCAGAAGCTCTGCTAAGGTTTTTTGTACTATATGTTTGATACATTTTCTGCAATGTTGCAAAGCATATTTGACTTGCCCGAAATCAGAAGTGTAATGAGAATCTCAAGTGGCACACAATTTATGTCAGATTTCCAAAGCAAGAGGTTCAGATAAGCTGAGACAAAGCATCCGAAGTTTGATTAAGTATCTGAATGTGTTAGATGAGCTGGATAAACTCAAAACAATTCAGACAAAGGCGAGAATGAGGACTCAAGAGAAAAACATAAGTGTCTGCATGTCTCATCCCTTCAAAGAGAGCTAGATGTTTTATAGTTAAGAAAACACATCTCAGCATTTATCAAAGTTGTAGTGAAGCTTATTTTCCTCCAGAGTGGTAGAGAAGTAAAGACTTGGTTTTTAATTGCAGTACTACAATACACAGCTGGCCAGCATTAGGTAAGAAAATTTAAAGCATTTTGAAATAGACTATTTTGCATTGATCACTGAAATAGAAATTAGATAAATATAACAACAAATAATCCTTGGCAATGATATAGCTTCAAGGAAAACTTATTCACCTATTCACTGAAAAAAACCAAAAAACAACAAACCAACAACAAAACCAACCAAAACAACAACCCACCACACAAAAACTATAGAGTGTTAGGGAGACGATATCATTACTTTTCCCGTTTTAGGTATGAAACTAGGAAATTTACAGAGGAACTGAAAAAGTCTGTTAAAGAACAATGTTCAAACCAAGGTAATCTAGGTGTTACAAGAGAGTGAGAAAACACATTCCTTCTGGGGAACATTTTTTTTTTATATTGGGATGTCAAGCAGAATGCACAACGTAATTGAGGAGAATCTAATGGAAGAAAAGGCAATATTTTGATCAGAAAAAATCTTACACAGACATGATATTGCAAATAAGAGTATTTTTGAAAAGTGACAAACAGAAAGACAATTGTTTATAAATTCCACAGATTTTAAGATAATGTTTTGCAATCTTTAATCTGAATTTTAACTAAAAAACATAACAAAACAAACAAACACAACAACAAAACAAAACAAAACAAAAACCACTAAAAAAAAAACCTCCAACAAACAAAATCCCCCCTCTAAATCCACCCTTGTTATAATCAGAAGGACAAAGCTTTTTTCACTGTTAATTTCACTTTGAGCAAAAGATTCATTATGGTGACCATTATGGTGTTTAATCAAGTGTTCACTCACACTTATCATTGACATAAATTGCAATGAAAGGAAATATTCATTTGCTTAAGATGGCAGTATGGTGTGTAGAGTGCAGATCATTTGATGTTCAAGGTTTTTCTGTGTAATACAATTCTTTTTTCAGGTTAACTAACTCAAAGGCAAGGACAAACAATTAAAGGTACGAGTGAATATAAAAATAAGGAATGTGAAGTCAATTAGAATAGATAGCCATATGGAAAAAATTTACCAGTATGTGTGCTAGTAGGTACATTTGTCAAACATCAATTTAATCTTTGATAACCTAAAATCATAGGTTCAGATTAAAATATAATAAATATTTAAATTACTTGAGAAGAAAAAACAGTTCCTTATTGTTTTAAGAAGCAAACAGGATTTTTATTAATCTCTCAGAACATATGTCTTGAGTGTACCTGTGTGGAAGGTCTGGCCTGAGTAAATTAAAATGTTTTTTTTTTTTTCAAGGGTGACAAAATCCCTTATTGCAATTTGGAAGTTTAAAACAATCTGCCAAAATAAACAAGTAAATCACTAGTTCCAAAATTACCACTCCTACACCCAGAGTCTGTACTATCATGAAACACCTGCCATTCTCATTTTCCTAAAAAGAAATTTTCTCACCTGGCCTTCTAGTAGTCATTGTAGTGCTATATATCTCCCATCTTGTCTAGCTTGTCACTGCCTTGTCATAGCCAGCTGTTACTCCCTGACAAATAGAACAAGACTTTATCAAAGACAGGATTGCAGCAACCAATACACAGAGATAAGGAGAAATCTCTAAAGCAGACAGGAAGATCATCTTTACTGCCAGATTCATTTCAAAGTAAGTCACACACTGACACCATGTGCAGCATTATCACAATGGAAGCAATGGCACACAAGTATTCAGCAGAGTGGCTACAGCAACACTGTCCCCAAACTTGGGAAGAGGTGCTGATAGTAGAGGAACAGTGATTCACTCAATAGGTCACTATTTGGATTGCAATTTACAACTTAAAATGCCCTCGTTTGTACTTGTGAAACATCAGCATGTCTTGAATGCCAATGCTGAGCAGCTGATGGCACCGAAAACTAAAAGCTGCCCTGGCAGAATTTACCCAAATCACACACTGAATTGAAACTATCCTGTTAAGATGCCAAATCAGCAATTGAACTCTGTATAGGAAGCATTGCAAATCACAATTAATTTCTTATTACTATTATCATATGCTTATACTGAATTAAATAATTTATGGAGAGATGGGTTCTTACATTATGAATCACATTCTGAATATTTCAATTTATTTCACCCTTTTTTTTTTTT
>VZRN01004310.1:1127071-1152888 GCA_013397935.1 Dasyornis broadbenti
TTTATCTTTTCAGCCAAAATTTGTATACCACTCTAGAATTCTAGGTGCCAAGTAATGCCACAGAATAGAAACTGTAATTCTGGTCTCTTCACTAGCTTGTATTCATCAGGTCAAGGTTTTCCACATCTTCACACAGTGGATGGACAAAGGTACACTGTGCTCCATTTACCTCATATCTATCACAAGCAATAAATTCCATAAGTAGAATTGAAAATGTAAGGGTTTTTTGGTTGGTTTTTTTTTTTTTAAATGCATAATTTTGAGTTCTTGACTGACACAGATCTTTATAAGGTCTTAAAAAATTAATTTTTTGCTAGCAAAAAAACAACACTGGGTGTCAAACTGAGGGTTCTGTCAGATTTCTACACGGTGAAGCTACTACTCCAAACGGTGTTCTAGAAGACATTTCTACTAAGTGATCTGTCCTAATTTTGATATTGTGACTATTTCTAACAATTGATAACAGAGTAGTCAATTCTAGTTCATTTTCAGACCTTTTCCCTGTGATTATGTTTAATTTCATCCTAAAATATTTTGCTGATACCTTTCCCCTGAAATTTAAAATTACATTAATTTTTCATAATTACCAGGTAAATGCAGTCTCTCAACTAACGTGCCAGTTTTAAGACAGCATATGATTTAGCTTTTTTAATAACACTATACAGGTTTCAAAGGTAACATAGGGAAAAGAAGTCAAAGAACAAGCTATCTACAGTCTAATAACCATAAATAGTAAAGGAAAAAAGTAATCTCATGTAGTTAATTTGGTTGGTTTGTAGTAAATTAGCTGAGGTCTGACCTAAACTCTATACTAGTTTGAGAAAGGTTCTAGTTTTTAGATACATTGTTTACTTCTACAAAGTCTGCATTTCTTTGCTCTGCTGTGGGCTCAGTTCTGTGTTCTCTTGCTACCTTCTTTAGTGACCCATGACTATTATTACTTTTTATACTCTAATAGCTGACTGCTGCCCAGCAGCCCCTGACCTCTCCAATTCCCTCTGCTTCCCAAGGCATAAGATTGGAAGCTGACGTTGCTGCAAATTTCACAAGCTCAATGAACCTGAAAGGCTAAGAAAACCTTAAATGCCTCAGAAACAGACAAAAAATATATGTATATATACATATATATATAAAATCAAAAATGTAGCACAGAATCTTTGATTGACCAATGTTCTAAGATAACAATCAAACCAGAACAATAAAAGAAAAATAACAGTAACAAAGTGCAAAAGTTATTACACTGTTTTTATGGAAACCTAAGGGTAACAATAGTACAAAAGCTGTGAAGGGAAAATTGGATATCTTGAAATTTCCATATAATGTAGAATCCCCAGATTGTGATGTAATTTCTGTGTTTGGGGAAGAAGGTCATAAAAATAATTATAGACGTGAGTTTTTGGTCCAATTGCATAAACTGTTCTTACTCTAATGATTGAATTTCTTCCTGTAGCTACATTGATTTTTTAGCAAAAAGGCAACAGACATTTTTTTAATGATTTTTTTTCAGTTGTTGGAAGTGAAGTACAAAGCTGGGGTGTGTTTTGTATATATCTGTCTAGAGCCTGTCCTGAAAGACTTACTGGTAAGTGGTTTTGGCTTCATCTGGAGACACAGACTAAAATAAGGAAAATCAGGACTCTCTGTACCAGTCTCTACAGTGCATTACAGATTGAAATTCCTTTTATAGGCAATAAAGGACAAATGGCTGTTAAGATATACAGTTTTCTATACCCCATTGACTTGGTCATGGTATTCGAATACAACATTCCCAAAGTTTATGAGACAAATATTTGAATACAAAGCTTTCACAAGTTCCTATGAAATTATTTAATAATTTATATATTTTCAGTATTTTATGCCTATGTCTCTGTGCACAAAATAAAGCTCAGAGATTACTTGAAACCGTTGTTTGCCTTCTGTCTTATTAGTGTCTGTCAGAGTATACTTGTTACACTAGTGAATGGAAAGAACTCAAATAATTTCCGTTTGTTAATTTGTTAGTTTGTTAATTGCTATTAAAAAATAACATAAAATATTTCAAAAAGCCCCCAAATAATTAATAATTAAAGCTTCACAAATCTTTGGGTTTGCTCAACAGAGCTGAAGTCACTATGTCCAAATTCCCAAGGACAGCTCTCATATTACTCTTTATGTAATATATCACATCTTAGAATGAAGTGCACACTGATTTAAACATTTTTGCCATGAATCAAGCTTCCTGATCTACAGCTATTTCCATTAAACTGATTAGAATAAAAAGTTAGAGTAGTCCTGTAATGTGCCACACACATTTTTGATATGAGAAATCACAAGCATGTTTTCTCACAGGAACTGTGAAATGCAACTTTTGTATTCACACTAAACCCTGATGATAATACTAATAAGTGTTTATGCTGTGCTCATAGTTTTTAACGGATCTACTTTAGCAAATTTCCCAAAATTTTGGTAGTCAGAAAAAACTCAAGAGTGTTAATCAAAAACTATAGAAGTTGAAGGGTATTTCCTTACTGTATCATCCAGACCAGATTTGAATACCGGGGAGGGTTCTTTCAAAACTGTCCAGGAATGTAAAGCTCCAATCTATGGCAACTAATTTCCTTCAATATTAACAAGAAAAAGATATTAATTTTGACCCTTTGAGATGTTGTTCATTTTATTTAACATGAAAACAACTGCACAAAAATATCAGAGGGAAATTATCTTTTTTTAAGAAAAAGGAAAGTACATGTAAGCTCTTATGCTATGTCTTATTAAGTATCCAGAGTATTGGGAATATTATATTTTAATTCCAAGATTCATTTAAGATAATTATTTAAAAACATATTGAGTTCAATTATTTTTTAAAGAAAATATCTAATATATTAGTAAGACTTCTCTTGTCTTCAGCTTTTGCTAGACATTTACACATATTGTATTGTATGATACTGACTTTGTTACCTCTATGGATGCTTCAATTAAGTTCATTAAGCAAAGAGCAAGGAATTTTCTCACAATGAAAATACTGCTACTAGAAAAAAAACGCTAGCACTGAACAAGGACTTGAATTTTGTCACAAATTAACATGAGTCTCAACAACAAGAAACCAAACAAACAACTCCCCCCAAAAGTCACAGAATTTATCCAATACTTGTGGGAATCTTTCAAGGAATTTAAAGAATTTAGTCTTGACTCAGTTCATAGTCATTATGTGCAAGACTTCTGTGTTGATTTTGTTTAATTAAGTAGATGAACTTGAAAAGTAATGGTGTGCTTTGCTTTATTTTTCACAGCTATAATTTCCTCACTTAAAAATAAGCAGGTGCTTGTGCTTAGACCATTTACATTTTAGCATGGTTGTCATACTTACTTGATTGCTGATTTAAATATATTTATAACTGTTACCTTTTTTACTTTTTGTTCATTTTACTAATGATGTCAACATATATGCTTCTCATACACTGTTAGACCTTTTCTTAAATTTTTGTTTCTTAATATACAATGTCAGAGTAGGAAAAGTAGCCACACATCATCTTAGTGGAGTACACTAGGGTAGGCTGAAATCTTGACAAACCTTAAGCAACAGAACATTCATGTATATCTCTTTCAGAACTTAGTTTTGTTCCTTAGGGAATTGTCTTTAAAAATTATTTTCTTTCTTACCAAATTGTAATTAACAGCCCTGCTTTCAGACACCAATAAAAAGAATGGGAAAGAATAAAATAATGAAGGCAGTGTCACAATAAAAATATAAAATATTTTGTTTCTCATATGATAGGATATAGTTGAAGCTGAAAATTTATTTTGAAAACTAGTAAGAATTCAAACATACTTTTAGACAAATATCTATGTAATCCAATATATTTGTCTGAAACATATCTTACCGAACATAACAGAGATGATTTTTCTTCCCAGTAGACTGAATATATCTATTCATTATACAATTTTCTTTCTTTTTGCCTCATAGCTAAACCTTCTAGGAAGAAGACAAATCAAACAAACAAACATACAAAAAAGTCATGCCTTGATATCCTGAAGATAGCCTGTATAAGTTTACAATGTTCAGAACAAATTCCTGGCACATTATTTTGAAGTTGTATGTCTTAGTGTTGCTAGCCTTGCTCAAGCAATATGCAGAGTTATCTAAATTGGTAATGGATTTGATATCTTCACTGTAGATTAAATGAACTTTTTAATTTCTGTATTATTTATTTTTTTAGCTATAAAGTTACTTGGTTGCTTTCTTTGAAACAAAAAATTGAATAATAAAGACTATAGAATGCTCATTGAATTAACAGCAGAAGCACAAACATTACAAATACATTTAAGGTACATTTAGACATATTTAACTATCTCCTCTTTTATAAATAATTTCTAACATAGATAAACCAGTATAAATATATGGTTATAAATAAACATAGCCTGTGAAATGATGTAATAACTATCTACTGATATTATCTTTGTTTTGAGGGGGCGAAGGGTGTGTTTATTGTGTAGTCATCAAGGTCTCAACTCCATGACAGCTAATTTTTGTATTTTCTTCTTGTGCATCTTCTGAAAGTAAGATGCCTGTGCATCTTATAATTCTTACCTAGCTTTTTAAGCAGCAAATAAATTCTGACACCTGAAGAAAAGACAAAGTGTAATCCACATGAAGTTGCATTTTTGTGATAGAATGTTTCTTCTTACAATTTCTCATTTCAACATACTCTTCATACTCCATTGCTACTGGCTATTAAATTCTTACAACAGTCAGTTGACACACAACCTGTATTTATATAAGTAGTAAACACTTCAGATGATGCTGAATTTACCAGTCTGAGGTACACAGTTTAACAATTGTTAATTAAAGTCCAATCTTCTTAAGAACGTATTAAGAATTGCAAATATTAATTTAAAAGCCAGAAATGGTTGTATTGACTGAATTAATTTTTGCTCTGAACGTTTTGCTTGTTGACACATATTGAATGAGCACTTGTGTTAGAAACCTGCAGACATATTTCAGCATGTGTTTATTATCTACAGTAACCCAAACAACTGGGAATCAAAATATTTTTTTTCAAGAGAGAGAAATTAGGCACAAAAAATCTGAAAAATATTCAGGAAATAATTAACTGTGTTAAGATGGCACCTAGCATGGTTAGTCAGCTATTTGCTTCCCATACTCATAAGGTCCCCCTGCTCAGCCTATATGTTTTTTACCTTATTTTGTTATCATGGTCTCAAATAGCAAATACAGCATGAATGGGTTGTATTATGGGTGCTCAAGAGAGAAGGCAAAGAGAAGATTTTTTTGGAAAAAACCTAAATGTCCATCTATTAAGTATACATTGTGCCTGAGTACCAGACCCAGCCATAAAGAGTCAAATAGACTTGCCTGTTATGTTCAGGAATCTGATTAGAGTTCATATGCCAAGTTTAATATTCATTGCCTGCCTGCCAGGTAACTTTTCTCACCTTATCATCTTCCTTATAGAATAGTCACTGCCCTCTTTCAACTACTGCCCTCTTTTACAACTACATTGTAGTTTTTCAGCAGTTTGCTGAATTGGTAAAATTGGTAAAAAAAATACCTAAGAAGAAGCAATGCAGCCATGGAAGCATCCTACAGCCAGGGGTGACATGCTGCAAGAAGGCAGATTCTTCACCAGCGCTCCAGAAACTGGGTCCCTACCAGGATGTGAGCCCACACCTTTGTCCTGACAGCCTTCAAACACATGACAAGTGGTCACATGACAGCCCAAACCATGAGCTTTATGAAATGAGACAAACCTGAAGAAAGCTTTATAAATTTTTAATTCAGGGAGATAAGGAGTCAAAAAAAGCAAATGTTCAGGCCAGAAGGAACCAGGCAGATAATACAGGCAGGTATTACAGATGGATCTGGGCTCACAGCATGAGCTAGTTTGTGGCAGACATTTATCCATGTATGAGAGGAAACAGCCTTTAGAGCATGAGAAAACTCCCCAAATTGTTTTAATGGCACCAAGCAGAAACAAAATTTTACCATAATATTTTTGCCCTTAGAAACATGCTTCAAATCCTTTCCTACTACTTATTCTGAGGTGAATTTGTCACAAAGGGTCTCAGAGAACGTAAGGAGACAGCTAGAGAATAATGCTCCATCAGACTTGCATGGATCAAAAAGGAAGATTTGGAACTTCATGATCTACCAACTGAAGCATAGGATTTTAAAAAGAAAGTGAAAATACATTTTAAAGGAACAGGAAAGGATAGATAAGATAAAAAACGTGATGGGTGGAAGGGGAAACAGGAAGAAATTACTGGTTATTCAATCTCAGCAGAACACAAGAGCCACCACCCCTAGGCAGGGTGTCACAAGTCATCTGCTCTAGATAACATGGCAACTCCCCACTCTTACTGGTTTTCTGACAGCAATATGGAAGCAGATGCTTGTGCTGGAACAAGCTATCATTGATCATAATATTGGCAGATGGTGAGTGCAGCTGGGTCAGAAGATATCTGACAACAACTCTTAAGCAAGTTCAAAAAACTCAAACACAATTTTTAATGAAAATACTGAACTATGATACTGTTCAAAATAATAATAAAGTGAGTCAGCAGAGAGATCTCCAATGTAACAAGTGTTAATTTTATCAAAAGATCAATTTGGAATTTTGGTCTCCACACCTTTTCCTTGTATGGTTTCTTCTTAGGTGCAAAATCTGCTGTACTCTTTTCATACTTAATTCCAACTGATTACACCAAAGAAAAGTAAACAGAGGGAAGGTACCTATGTGTCTTATTGATTTTACTTGTGCTTTTTTTAGGTTGTCATGTATTAATTCTGGTATTATAGATAGACAGCAGCAAAAAAGGCTTGTGAAATGCACTGAGGAAGGGTCAAACAGCACAGTTTAAAAGGTGATAATTCATATGTAGCCAATTTTTTTATGAAAAGACAAGTTAATTCAGTAGTGATATTCGCCATGAGCTCTATATTTACTCAATTGAACTAAACTGAGCTCAAAGATATATTTGCAGTACAAAACATTTTGCTGTCTAGATTTTACTATTGATAAGAGAATTCCCACCATTAATCTATGCGCCCCACTAATCTTTTCAATTACTTTATTAAAAATATCATAAGCTTTGTGCCAGAAAATTCTGTTAGTTACAGTTCTTAAAAAAAATCTGTAGGGACAAAAAGTGTTCATTCGAAAATTATCTTTCTAGACTTTCTTTAATAAATCTGTCATTCAGTAGTGATTATATATATATATTTACAGTGATGACGTGTTTTCAGTCAGTTGTGACTTGCCAAATGTAACTGCTCAAAATAAAAACTACCTCAGAACATGTCTGCATTTTCATTCAATTTTTGAAGGTTATTTGTTTCTTCAAGTTCCAAAATATGTAAAGAACTTTTTTTTTTTTTTTTGGAAAGATCTGCTGACGTCAGAACCATCAAAATAACCAAAAGCAAGTGTAAGCTGTTTTCCTCTGTATGAACCAATAAAAGCAAGATAAAACATAAAATAAAACATTGACTGGTGTTTTAATCAAGAAGTTTGAATGTTTGCCCTTCTGGAAATCAACAGAACAGAAAAAAAAAAAAAAAAAAAAAACAAAACAAAAAAAAAAAAAAAAAAAAAACAAAACAAAAAAAAAAAAAAAAAAAAAAACAAAAACAAAAAAAAAAAACAAGAAACCCTATTCTAATATCATTTTTTGGACCCAGATTCTATTCAAATTTTAAATCTTATATGTGATAATTGCACAGTGTTGAAGAAATGTACACAAAGCATCATTGCAGTAAGTCTTAAGTGCCCGTTTCCCTTGGGATCTGAAAAAATGAAATCTGAGCCTCAATGTACCGCAGTCAGAGAGGGAAGTCTTTCTTCCCATGATTCACAACCTCCCTCTTTCCCTCTCTGTGAGACAAGCCCTCCCTCCACAGGCCTGAAGGGATGGGGTGGGCAGAGGCTTCTGTTACTGCCTTGTACTTAAAGTATTGCAGGCAGACAAGTCCTCAGGAGAATGCATAATCTTTCTCCCCCTGCTTCAGGGTGCCATTTCATAATTTCATCCCATAAGCTGCCAGGGCAGAAGGGTCAGGAACTACTCAGAGAGACAGGCTGATAATAATTTTAGAAGGAACTTACTCCTTCCTTCCAGAATAGCCTAGGAAAAATGAGGTTTAAGAGTTTCTTTCTGGAATGTCTTTTTAAGAACCCAAGTTACTGAGGTACAGGTTAGAGTGTGACTTTTCCTTCTTGATTTTGAATTAACACATGACCAGTTTGTGAGATTTTGAGCATCCATTTTCCTAATCAAAGGGAATTGCTTATTCATTGCTCCTATGGGCCCTAAGGTCAGTGGTTTGTAAAGTCTACTGACAGTGGGTCCTTAAAAATAAATTCACATTCTTTGGTATGCTTGCATAATAAAACAAAGGAACAAAAGTGATGTAATGTTTTACTCCTGGCTCTGTTTATGAAAAGTTTAGTCTAATTTTAGTCTTCACTGTGGTCAGCAGAAAAGTATCTGGTTTTAATGCGAAAGGAATTGGCCCTGGTCTTAATAAGGAGTACAAAAAATTTTCTGTTCCTCTGCAAGCTGTATGTTAATTTATAAGCTTACACTTTAAATTTTGTTGCTCATTCTTTAGTAGCAAGAAAAGCAAATCTTTGTGGTTATTTGGACTTGTAGCATTATTGTATGTAATAAATGCCCATATTTGAATAGTAAAACATTAATAAATTTAGATGAATATGGCAGGTGTGTAGTCAGCAGCTCTATTGATTATTCCTTTTTTAATTTAAGATTATGAATTTTTAGCACTTGCCTTGTCTTATAATTAATAGTCTTTTTAAAACAAAACTACAGGTAGCCAGCAGCTGACACATTCAGTTTACAGGACAGCAGATTTTTCCAAAACAAGTGATTCAGTACTAATACAAATCTCATTTTGCTAATACTGAAATTATAACATGCCTGGAACTAAATATTACTCTTGAAAAAATTACATTTGAAATTATTTAAAATTGTAAGCCTCTTGTTAAAAATCTCTTTTTTTAGCTACAGTTTAATTTCACAAGTAGCACTGCTTCCATGAGCCAAATAATTTGGGCATTGTTAAGAGGTGTTCGTTGCCCAAGGTAATTGCTATTTGGCTAATGATCTACTTGGAAGCTATTGTAAGTTGAGCAGAAAGTAATTGGCACAATGAAGAAAATCATTTTCTTGCAAATCAGACATCACAAATGGTAGCCTAGGGCTCTAGACCTGAAAACTCTCATTTATGTTTGTGCTTAATTTACACATGAGTAATCCAGCTCCAAAGGCAAGGCTATCTGCTTGTTTTTGTTTGTTTTGTTTTTTCTGCTACTCAGTACTTGCTCCTCCTATGTAATAAATACTGGTGATTACCAGGTCCTTAGTGGATTTTCAAGATGAGAGTGTACTCTGCTTTCAGAAAATGTATGTGTGCTACAGTCATGGTCATGCTGTGGGTTTGGTTTTTGTCTTTTTTCTTTCTTTTTTTTTTTTTTTAGCTTATAAATAGATTGATCTGCAGTTTTGAACATTTGAGGGAAATGAGTGGTCTGTAGGCTGTGACTGTCGCTCTGATTAGAGTGAAACAACATTTGCAAAGCAGGAAGATTTTAATGTTTCCCAGAGGTAGTCAAAGCCTACTATACTTTAATCTCCTCTGGAAATTATTTCTGAAGCTTGACCTTCTGGCTGCTATTTTCTAAAATTACTCGTATTGTTATTTTTATATTATATAATCTTAATATGTTCACTTTATACACATTGGCATGTACTTGCAGACACGCAGGCACAAACACATCCAACCTATCAGATATCCAATAATTAAATGTCTGTGTGAATAAAACATATTGATTGAAGAATTAATGAATATCAAGAATTAAATACTGCTGCCAAGATTAGCAATGATAGAGTATAATGAATTTAATTTTGAAGATGAACACTGATTACACTGAAAGAAAAAAAGATTAAAGTGTTTCTCAAAAGTCAGGAAGCTTGATTAAATTCTATATGTCTTTCTGTTTTAAGTGCCCATGAGTGGATACTTGTAACAACCTACATTCTATAAATTTTAGGAATAAAAAAATTTAGATTATTTATTCCTGGCTATGATCAAGAATTTCTCTTTTTTAATGTCTTTGGACAATTACCCTTTCCTTAAAGCAGTTATTTTTTGCTAGAAGCTATATGAATAAACTGCTTTTAAGACTTGGCAATATTTCGTGTAGCATACATTTTTGTGAAGAAACAAATTACTTTGTTTTCTTAAAGTCATTAAGCAGAGAACAAGAAAACGCTTATTTAAAAACTGGACAACATAAACTCTTGCAGTTTAAAAAGTCTGTTGAACTTAGAGTATTGAAGGTAATAAAAAGAGATGGAGGAGGCCCAAATGTTTATTTTATGTATAGATAGGGAAAATGAGAAAATTAAACAAACAATTTATATCATTCAATGCAGAAGTTTGAAGATGTATCTGCAGACAAGTAGCTGTCTGATAGAAGCAATCCTAGAAAAAAACCCTATAGAGTCTGTCTTCCTTTTAGTTAAAGAAAGATTTAAAGGAAGTAAATTATGAATTCATTTTCTTTTCTTATCCTAGAGAAAGTGCTGTACATAGACAGACCATGTAAGTGCAGTGGTGACTTGAGCTCAGCTGGTTTTGGAGCCCAGTAACAGCACACAATCCACCACCTCTTCTGTCCTGAGTGACTGCCAGAACAGATGGAGTCCAGAGGCATGGGCTGAATGAACTCCCAGGATATTTTGTAATGCTGGTCCACAGACTAAGGGAATGATATTTCTGTAACTATACCAAAGGACAAGAAGGGAGTGGTGCCTGATGAGGATGTATTAGATAGTGTGAGACCTGAGCATGACATCATTGGTATGGAATGAAGGGTGAAGATTGTTCTCGTTTGGGCTGCCGTAGAGTTAAACTTTTACACAGTAGCTTGTATGGCACTGTGTTTTGAGTGTGTACTGGAAACAGATGTTTTCAAGATTGCTGATCAGTACTTTTACAGAGTCAAGGTGTTTTCTGCTTCTCACCTCACCAGCGAGGAGGCTGAAGGTCTACAAGAAGCTGGAAGGGGACACAGTTAGGACAGCTGACCCAAACTGACCAAAGGGATATCCCGGACCGTATGGTGTCATGACCAGCAACAAAATCCGAGGGGAAGAAGAAGGAAAGGGTTGGAGAGGGAAGACAGAATATTTCACAAGCATGCTTACTAGACCCACCTTATAAAGGTAGCCAAAGCAGAATTAAAAAGATGTTGTAGGTGAGAAGCAAGGTAATAATGTTTCCTCTCTGTCTACAAAGATAGTTTGGCATTTAGAGCTACTATCTTCTTTTAGGAAACACACTAGGAACTTAAAAACCTGGTACTCTACAATGTTTATGAATACTCTAAATAGTTATAAATCTGTACAATAAAACTCTTTCTTTACTTACTTTCACACAAATGTGTAGGCTACATGGTGCATAAGCTGAACTTTTAAAAATGACATGTTTTGGTAATAATACTTTCCTAAAAATTCTGTCTATATTTAGAAGAATCATAAACGTGGATAATGTTAAATAAGAAAAAGAATTTGATGCTACTGTTTAACATAGCAACATTGGAATTCCACAATAGTGACTATATGTGTATACATATATATATATATACATATATATGTTGACTATATGTTTAGATATTGACTATTTTCAGCATACTACCTATCTGTTCACTAGTAAGAGGCAAAATATTTGTTAAAGGGTGAAAACTTTAGGAAAGATAGCATCAGGAGATAGTATTTGGACATTAAAGACCAAGCCCATTGTGAATTCCAAAGCAGAGCAGGGGAAGTAGTGGTATATGACAAAATAAAGCATTTTAATATGATCACAGAGTTTGATATTCAGATGCAGTTTCATCTCCCCCTAGTGGAAGGAGCTCTGTGGGATGAAACACCTTATTTCCTCCATATTCCCTTATTTCTGCATAACATTTTGCAACTGAATTAGGTTTCTATACAACAGAAGTTCAGGCTCATTGGATCAGATATAATTTCTCACAGTAGTGTATACCATTATCTTTCCTTTAGTGAAAACTTTACTGAATAGTAATAAGATTACACAGACTTTTTCTCCGGATAATTAGCAGTTTAAGTGACTGCAGGAAAGGAGGAAATTCTCAGATCTAGAGGTGGTTTATTTGTATGATTTCATACTACTATTTTAAACAATATTTCTAATCATCTGTCTTCCAGAATAATGGGGCAACAAACATTTGTTAGGTTATTAAAATTTTTAAAAGGGCTTAATCTTTAATTCCATGCTATACAAGATCACTATGGAATCACTCTTTCTTCCTTTTCTCTTCAAAAGAGCAAATCTTTGAGAAGTTATTTGAAATTCTCCAATAAATTATTAAACAGTCTGTATAAGGGATTAAGATGCATAGTTGAGTTTACAAAACCAGAGTAGCTGGGTTAGGTTGAAAAAACTTTATACTTTTTGAAAGTAAATTTTAGAATCCTTTTGAATGATTCTTACATAAGCTAGCTAAGTGGAGAACAGTGAAACATTAGACTGAGCAAACTAGATATACTAGAGTGACAATTCACTAAAAATAGGATCCAAGAATAAGTTCCTTCACAAAATTAACTGTCTGGAAACCATTTAATAAGATAGTTGGCAAGAAAGAATTTTTATGGAACTACTTTTCAAGCATTTTAAACATGAATTAGTTAGGTGTATTGTTTAAAAAGTTATTGAGTTTGTCAGAGCTAATTGGCCCCATAGGGGTTTTCAGGCAATATCATGAGACAGTTTTTACAAATATTCTGAAAGGCTGTAGAAATGTGTTGTCTCTCCTGTCTCATAACCAGCTCCCCCCAGTTTATACAATGAGTATGACTTTCTATAGCATGGAATATCCCTTTGGCCAGTTTGGGTAAGCTGTCCAGGCTGTGCTCCTTCCCAGCTTCCTGTGTAATTCCTCTCTACCAGAGCTTAGGAAACAGAAAAGTCCTTGACTTAGGGTAAGCACTGCTCCGCAACAATTAAAACATTGTAATATCAATATTATTATCATACTACATCCAAAACCATAGCACTGTATCAGCAACTAAGAAGAAAATTAACTCTATCCTAGACAAAACCAGATGATTCCCAGTTCTCTCCTCTGAGACAGGAATCTCTGATTGAATTTCTCATTTATTTGTTTCTGTATATGCATACGTTTAACTAGAAGATGAACTGAATAAATCCAGAACAGAAAACATGTAGAGGTTGAGGTTTGTTTGTCCTGGAGGAGAAGAACTAGGAGTGGGAAATCTAAGGAGAAAGCTACTTTCTTCCTTCACGGCTCTAATATCTGGCAATACAGAAATTGGAGTTCGAATTTTTACAGTGGTACAGAGCAAAAGAATAGGAGGCAGAGGTGTCTGACTTGGTGTTGCTGTTTTGGCAGTCAAACGAAAGTGCTGTTTTGGCAGTCAAAAGAAAATGCTTCTGAGCCATTTTTGATGATCAGTTTGTATAGTTTGGCTGTCCATTTCCTGTATTCAAGGTTCGTTCTGTCATTCAGAACTAGAGGTTGGTCATCTACTGACTACTTATAGACATGGCTGATAAAAGTTCATGGGCTTATGGTAACAGCTACGCTAACCAGGCCTAACTTACCCTAACAACCACAGCAATTAAAAAGCATTACTAAAAAAGCAGATATCCATGAGTTTTCTGTAAATGTGCTCTAAACTCCCTGTGTCCATATAGAGTGAAAATGTTTATAAATTCCTTGGAGATTAGTTGTTCCAACACTCAATTGTCAAAGGTCTGCAATGTCTCAGCTGAATACATTGCAATTTACTTCAATTATACTAATATATGGATATGCTATTTGTACTTGTGTGACCTATTAGATACATTAATTTGGTGAATTAAATTTCTCCATTCACTTAAACCTCCTGAAAAACAAATGGGGAAATACCCAGAGTTTCCTGTGTTTAAAAAAACCTGCGAAATTAAACTAGTATCTACAGACTGTGAATTGCTCAAAAGAGATTCTGGTCAGGACACAAGTCCTCCTGATATGTATTTGACTGCTTGTGCTCTGCCTCCTCTCTGTGTCCACTCCACCTGACTGTGCTGGGCAGATGTCTTGCTGAGCCTGAATGGTAAGTTAGCAAACTGTCTGGCACACTAAAGTACGAGAAATTTTGTTTATGTAGATTATTTTCCATCTCTGTCTGAGCTCACTATTTCAGACTCATTATTTGTCCAGTTCTGAAAAAAAAAAATCTTCGACATGCCAAAGGGCACCTTAAGAGGGAAATTTAGATAAACCCTAAATGTTCACCAAAATTCCCCTTAAAAATATTAATGATGAAAATATATAGTAGCTATGCTTCTATTGCAAAATTATACATAAACAGGCAAAGTTCTCTGGCACTGGAATTCAATCAACTATATTGTTAAACTGCTGCAATGATCTTTTGAACAATTTAGCCTATGCCAACTGATTTTCTCTCAGAAAATGCCAAATTATCATTTGAACATTAACATTGACCAGAGGTAATTAGTTCTAGATATTTCCATGCTTTGGAAAAGAAGAGAATTCAATCATAGGAACATTTCTTTTTCTCTGTTTTGGGGGTTTTTTGAGTTTTATCATTTTGTGTCTCTTTACCTCGTGACCCAAAATCAATTAATTTATTAGTAGAATTATAATCCATGAGGACCTGACATGAAAAAACGTAGCAGGGAGGTGACATGTAACTATCAAGTATGTATTATGGAGCAAAAGGCTATGCCTGTGAGGTGAGGATGTCCTGCAGTGCATCCTTCAATTCTGGCACAAAGTGTATTTTGCTTCAGTCTCAGCTCCATGTTGTGGTGAACTGTGCTAGCTCACCACTCCACTGCACATGCAAATTTCCTTCCAGAGGGAGGAAATAAAAAAATATGTTCTAGCAGGTCTCTTCATGGAGATAATTGGAGCATATTTTCCTTGCAAATGAAATGAGGTCAGCAAGTCCAATCTGCCTAGAGCAGGATGTACTGAAATGCAGATCCAGCCGCAGGGTGTGCTGGAGATTTTTGGATGTTACACTGTGAAAAATAATTGAAGGATTTTTATGAGGTGTATAAAAGCCTTAAAGCACCCATATTTCTTCACTAAGATTTATGTAATGAAAAATTAAAGAGAAATATTCAAATTAGTTAGCAGAAAGGATGATATGGAAAATACAGGAATGCATTTGTATAAATCATCCAGACACAAGAAAAATATAACAAACAGCATTCAACTACCTCTGGGTTTTTGCTGACAAAAAAAGAGACAGAAACCCCAAGAACACTGTGATTACCTCAGAATTCCTGGTCAAGAGTTTCAGTAATTTAAACCTAGGCAATATTTGCTTAACACCTGAAATAACTATTTGAATCTGTTCACAAACATGACAGTTACCACTCATTAATTGGCTGAGACACAAGTGCCTAATAGAAATGATCTTGTAGATCAGAAATGAAGTGCAGTGGCAAAGTTGTATGTGAAAAATATACCAAATCTATTCCACATAATTGTTAATTCATGCCAAAGTTATTAATCTCATTCTTCCAGAAACATTTACATTTGTTCTCAGCTATTATGTTTTTAATTATATTCCACTTTAATAGCCTTTTGAAAAGAAACCATAAAATTTTGCGTAATTAATAAAGCAGATAGTATATACACTGAGAGCTTCATTATCCTTACCGTGTCTAAAAGCCTTGTTCAGGTTAGTTATTTTAAGAGTAGATTTTATTTTTCTTTCAGATCGCAGGCTGTTCCAAACTTCTTTCAAGGCCTTACAATTATCATATTAAGCATTCCCTGCACTTGAAAGTTAGTGATAATTTCAATGAAGTTGAGCTGCATTAACCAGTTTAACACTCAAATATTGTGATTAATGTATATAAATGTGTTTGGATTCTTTCTCATATTAGGAAAAATGTGAGAGTATCAGCATTTGTATGCATAATGTGGTATTAAATGGTGAAAGCTGATGAAATTTTAGCATAACATTTATATGACCTCTTAAATACAGTTAAGTGTAGTTTATGAGCTAGACACCCACATGTGCATTTGCATTTCCCTAGGCTTGGAGTCTAAGCAGAACAGAACTAATCCAACTCTATTATGCAAGAGAACAGAATTTCACTGGCAGGTTTATGAGAAGCACTCTTTCTGTGTTTGTGTAGCATATGTTGAGGAAATATTTGCTACTGACAAGAGAATAAAACAAAAATTTTCATAAATTCATTTGTTTCTCAGTTAATCTCTGAATTTATATGGAGATTTATTCAAAACATTAAGTGGGATTATACAATTTAAGTGCTCAGTGCTTTTTAAAGAAAATACTGTCTTTCTGTCCTTCAGTAGCTTCCTCACGACATTATTTTTAACATGAATCAATAGGAAAGAGAAAAATATAAGTATTATGCTGGTTTATTTTTGCTGTAATGTTGTTTAAACTTTTCACTGCCCAGAGCAGTAAAAATCTAAAACTTCTTCACTGTCAAACATAGTTATTGATTTAAAAATTATCCATGCTCCGGAATTCTTTCACAGTTTTAGTACATGAATAAAATCAAACAAAGCGTTGGTAGAGCAATGTTCAATATTATTGTGCTACAAAGTCACGTAATGAATAGCCAGAAATTTGAATATTGCTCACCCCAAATTCCAGTTAAAAAACCTGATGCATCATGTATTTGAGCTAAAAGTAAAATCTTAAAAATTTGCAAATAAATAAAACAAGTGACATAATCTCAGGAGTTTCTTGAAAAAATGTATTCTGGAAATATAAAATAATTCTATTTTTAAAACGTATAAAATAATGAAAAATTTATAATAGAAACATAATGAAGACCACAGGAGGAATTATGTTTCTAAATATAATGTATATTAGTATACAGTTTATGAATGAAGATAATCATAATTTGATATCATAGTAAGTCAGGTTAGCATTAGAAGGACATAGATAAAATTACCTATTTTTAATGAGATATTGGAGGGTTTTGTACAGTTCTTTCTAAAGAGAATAAAATGTTCTGTTGGGAAATTTTGTTCCGCTGTGTTTTGCTATTATGACATTACAGATCTGATTTTTTAAAAAAAACCTTTTCAAAAATTACTGTCCAAAATACAGCATGGAAATTCTGAAAGGTTACTCAGGACACTTGAAGTGTAGTTACATTAACTTTTTATATGTTCTTACCATTACTGATATTGTCATTTTGCGTTAAAGTCAACTTTTTCAACAGTAGTTCCTGTGACACTGTACTAATTTTAAAAAGTAGAAAAGTCATTATGCTAAGCAAGTAATCACACAGTAAGAGAGAAAACTATCAAGGGTAGTTAATGCTTCAGGGCAAATCTGTTGCAAAAATTATGCTGGGAAAGAAAAACACAGACAGAAGCCAAATACATGATGTGCATTAAACTAAATACTAAAATGGGAGACATGAGAAGTGGATACATTTTCCCTGAAGAAAATTTTCTGTTAGCCTTTGGGTTGATGGAGATTTCTCTTCCTGTCTCTTGAATGCACTGAAATGGCCCGTTCTGACTCAAATCCAACAAAATTACTCTGCAAACTCTGCTCATAAAATTTAGGATTCCATTTATACATCTGCACATCTGTGTGGTCTTCTAGTGATTTCACAATCTGCCTATTTACTCATTTTAATAATTCTGCTTTTAGAAAACTATATTTCAGGGAGAATGATTTTTTCTATTTAATGGAGACGGGTGTGGTTTGGGTTTTATCCCAGTAAGGGTCTTATACATGGCATAACAGGATTATTTAGGGTATCTTCGGGATCAGATCGTATATAAATTCTGCATTCATCATTTGATGTTTTATATAAATGAAACTTAAGTTTACAGGTCTCTATAGCTACTTTAAATAAAATTTTAGTAGTCATTAAAAGGTTACTGCCACCATACAGACTTTTGCCATGCTATGTTTTTTGTACAAATATAAGAAAACACACCATTGAAATACACATTGTTTCATGTGAAAGGGGTTTGTTTCTTTGGGGATTACTTGATTTTTTTTTTTTTTTTTTTAAAAAAAAAAGATTTGCTATCTGTATTCTCAGCCTTAATATATTTTGGGAATATCTCCTTTTGTAATTAAACTTTGATTGTTGTATTTCCATTTTTCTTAACCAGTGGAAAAATCAAAGTTACAGAATTTGATAGCAGCTTCTGCTCAAGTTCGCTGAAAATGGGAACTTTCATCTTATAATGTTGTGGGCTGTAATGCTACTTCTGAGTTTCCAGCCATGTATTTGACAAACTCAGTCATGAAATAAGGGAGAATGTATATATGCTATGCAGTATGCTAGGCCTTATCAGAAGGGTAAGAAGTTATAAAAATGTAAGTCATATTTATTGAACTTTGTACACAGAATCTTTCACATGAGAATCTCAAAACATTTTCTCACCTTTAGCTAAGAGACTCATAGAATCATAGAATGGTTTGTATTGGAAAGAACCTTAAATATTATCAAGGACCAACCCTCTTGCTGTAGGCAGGGACACATTCCAATAGACCAGGTTGCTCAGGGCACCATCCAGCCTGGACTTGAACACTTCCAGGGATGGGGCATCCACAGTATCTCTGGGCAACTTGTTCCAGTGCCTCATGTCCTCTCACTGTAAAACAAATTATTCCTTATGTCCAATCTAAGTTTACCTTCTGTCATTATAAAGCTGTTGCCCCTTGTCTACAGAAACCTGTAAAAAACTCTCTCCAGCCATCTTATGAGCCCCTTAAGTATTGTCAGGACATGATTTTCAAAGTAAGATGGAGAATGGCTTTTAAAGAAAATAAAAAATATTGGCTTACCCAAACTTTAAGCCTAATAAACATCTGTGAAAACAGTCTTTAAGATACTATTTTTGCTTTGATCTCATTTTTCTCTGTCAGTTCAGTGTGGTTAATGTTAAAATGGACAAACTTGAATATCTGTCCTGAATTCGGCTCTTTGTATCTTCTTTTTTTATTTCTGGGTGCTGACACTTTGCTCAAAGACGGATTAATTTTTTAATTAATTTATTTTTAACAGCCTGTATTCCTCATATTGTTTAAGGTAAGGAACTCCAGGCTTTACTGCCAAGCTTATCAGATAAACTGCAGAAAGTTCCCTTTCTTGTCTTTCATCATTAATGACAGGCTTGAGCTACAGGGCAAATGTACTTAGCAACAATTCCCTAAACATATGGCTACGGCAAAGACCTACAGCTACTTTGGCGTTCTGAGTTTATTTTGAAAAAATTAAAGTGCCTAGTGTAACGTCATTAATAACTATTGGAGTTATGCAGTCTTGGTCAAAGCAGGATATGCAGAGGGAATCAAGACTTGGGGACTACACTACAGAAAATACCTGCCCCAAAGCAAATGCAGGCCCTTTGAGATCCTATTCTCCAGATTTATACAGAATGACCTTGACATGATTAGCCTAGTATGCCTCACAGCATGCATATCTTAATTTAACCAGAATCCCAATTCTATATGAAATGACAATATTTTTATAATATAAAATGTCATTTACAGAAAGAGTTGGTGATCATTTATGGCAAAACGTATGCACATTTTTACCTTTAACTTTTGTGATAATAAGAAATTCAGTTTAAACCTTTTGAAAGATTTTAGAAACAGCCTACTGCTATTTTTTTCCTAATTCTCCTTAATTTATGCTAGAAAATATGTCTGTCTTCAATAGGTGTGCATGAGACAAGCATGGATTCTCCTATGAGTATGATTTTCCATGGCTGTACTTGACAAGTTACATTCACTTGGCTTTTTTGGAACAGAAATCAATTGAATTGTTTAATAACAAGTTAAAACAATGGGTTTCCACTAAAATGGATTTCTTATTAAAACATTATCTCACAAGTGCGGAATCAACTTATTAAAACTGCACTTAAAAAAGTGTGAGTACTGGTAACCAGCTGGGGGAGCTTAACTTTTCACTAAAAGTTTTAAAAGAAATCAATGGACAAAAATGACAGTGAATTTCAAAAAATGTGGCCTATTTACATATTGTTTTTTAAAAGACATCTACAGTATTTTTAAATTTATTTTTAGGAATCTAATGCATTAAGAAGTACATAATATAATTATTTTCTGTATATTTGAACTAAATATAAGTTGTTATGTATACATCAGGCATATCATACACAAATTAATGAAACTGATAAAGACAAAATATAAATGAGTTGAAAATTACACTTCAAAGTTGAAGGGGCTGTCCCAGGAGGTGTTGAAGTCACCATCCTTGGAGGAAAGACTGGATGTGACATTTAGTGCCATGGTGTAGTTGACAAGGTTGTGTTTGGTTACAGGTTGGACTCGATAACCTCAGAGGCCTTTTACAACCCAACTGATCCTGTGATTCTGTGACACAGGAAAGGAATACTCTAGAAGTTATATCTAGGCAACTGAATGAGAGTTGTCTTTCTCCTAAAAGATGTCACATCTCCTGTAGAATTTTATAGCACTTCTATCCTCTATTAAATTTTACAGGAAGCTAAAAAAAGCCCTCTTGCCCTCTAGAATAGGTAATAAGTGATGAAAGACTTTTCCCATAAAGGTTGATAAGTCCCTGAGGCCTTTTTATAGGCATTGAAGCAAAACACACGATGCTGGTCTGATGAAAATTGCAAATTCTACATGGACAACTTCTGTCTCAAGAATCAGTATGCACTTGATTCCCTAGATGGTGTGTATTATATTAGTCAGTGTTTATCTCCAATAAGGCATTTGCCCAGTGGTAGTACAATGCTATCAGTTATTTGTATTTGTTGGTTAAATGCTGTTCTTTATCACCTAAAGTCAAGATTTCTGGAGATCTGGCTGCAAAATCAAGAACTATTAAATCACTGTATGCATGTAAGCCAACAGAAAAATTATGACTTTAAATCCAGGGCCTTAATTTATTTCTGATCTCATATATTTATTTTATACGGTGTATAACTTGAAAAGAGAAGAAAAGTAAAGAACATCCTACAGAGTCATACTTGAGTGCATTTGAACTGCTGCTAATTTATATAATCTTAAAATCATAGAATGGTTTGATATAGAGAAGACCTTAAATATCGTCTAGTTCTAATCCCCTCTGCCATGGGCAGAGATACCTTCTGCTAGACCAAGCTGATCAGGTCCCTGTCCCGCTTGGCCTTGAACACTTTCAGGAATGAGGCATCCGCCAGTACTCGGGGCAATCTGTTCTAGTGCCTCACTTCCCTCACTATTTAAAGCTTATATTCTCATCCACACCACTAAACTGGGTGACGTCCATCAGCCTGATGAGAATGTACTCAATCCAAACAATATTTACTGTAATTTGTATAAACCTTAGTGCATAGCATTTGAAAATTCTGTTCTTTTCTCTGAAAAGAGTCTTTATAATCTACTAAAAAGAATCAAGATGATAGCAGATTTGAGTTTGATAAATAAATTATATGGTAACCAATTAAAAATAACAACAGGATTCTACTGAATATGCCTGTTGTACTAAATACAAGAATGTCAAAGGCAATCAGGGGCTCTGAGGTGTAGAGGTTCTCCTCTGAGGTTCTCCTGTCTCCAAGGCTTCCAAATAGTTCCTTCTAAAGCAGATTTGTCTAGGAGAGAACAAATTGTCTTGGACACAGCTAATGTGCTGGCTTCTGACATTGCTATAAGAAAGTATTTGTTTCCTGTTAGGGTTTGAAATTGTGACACTTGAGAGGAGGCAGATCAAAAACTCGCGCTAGTGATGTATACTCTCCAGAGAATTCAAAATTTTTTGAGTCTTTCATAGTCTTTATTAATTTTTCTGATGCAATATTTCCTTGGATGGCCATGAAAATTTACCTTAAAAAAGATTTTCTGATGTCAGTTCTACTTAACACCACTGAAACACTGGTTACAGGATGATCAGAACTCCTGACCAGTGTTTTTAGATAAGTCATCATGAGTGTGACAGTCGTTCTCTTTAAAATATTCCCTGCAGGATAGTACAGTATAGTAACTGTCACTTACTTGTGGTTGAAAGGAAGCTTTTAAATAAGTCCTTTTGTCCTTGTCCCAAAAAAGAAATAAAGGAGTATGAAGACCACAGAACAGTACTCCAAGCACGGGATTAGATACACTACCCCAGAGAAGGTCTGCTATGGATATCACTCTACCAATTAAGATTAACTCATTAGCTGTGTTTTTTACTGATGCAGTGACAGTGGGGACACCTTGCTACTGCACTTAGATTCACTACAAAATGCTACGCATAGCAAGTTACACAGACCAAAATATACAAACATACATGTGTATTTATATACCTATACCTACACATACATGAAGGATAATTCTGTATAAAGAAAAGAGATTTAGCTTGATACTTAGGCACAAATGCAGCTAAATTTACACTCATCTCTTTGAAGTGTAATATTCAAACTGCATACTTGTGATTCCAGTGATTGCAAAATAGTCTTAAAAATATTTCATTTCTTTTAGTGTGTCTCATTGGTTTGTCATGGCCTGTAACAGTAGTACCATTCAGGACAGTTTGTGACATGAAACAATCTGACATATTCTGACCAAAAAACATGACTTCATACAGAATGTCAGAAATTTGCATTAAACACACGATTTGTTTTGAACTATCAATATGAATTTCAGCTACTAAGTATGACTTCAGTTTGCATAAAAGCTAAAAATTCCAGCACTGTGTGGCTATACTGGGAACTTTAGAATATCTTAATTGATCAAAAGATTATAGAGAAGTTTAGCAATGAGCTATAGATGAAATTTCATTTAAATCATATCTACAAATCCATCTACAGTTTTCTGAAAAAAAAAAAATTATTATGAGTTAAAAAAAAAAATCAGGCATAATTTCCCTCAATGTTAAATCAATATTTTCAACTTGCTTCATAGCCTCCTAAACTATGAAATAAAAATGCATTAGTTGCTAGTCCTTTTATATTCTTAGTGGATTTTTAGCTGTCAAAGCTGTCTGCAGAGGACATCACCTTAAATTACTTTCATTTCTCATTTCAACAAAGACTTTAGGGAGTGGTTTTTTTAATCACCAAACAATTTTACTATCATTCTGTCATAATTAAAAAAAAAAAAAATAAGCATTTTGAGCAATGATTTTGCTGGATAAATTTTGCCCACTCTTACCTTGTGTATTTTTATAACATTGCTGGTTTATGGCTACTTCATTAAAGTTCCATTTACAAGGGAAAGTTAAAAGCTGAAAGTATACTTTCAGAGAAATTTTCTTATAAATTGATGCACAGAAGTAAAGAAAATTATTTTTTAAAAAGATACTTCAGGTAAAAGCTATTTCATAGTTTTCAACAAGAAGACACATTCAGCTTAGAGGAAGACATCATCCTGATATTATGTTTCTCATTAAGTACAGCTAAGCCTTAAAAAAGAGTTTTGATAATTTCCAATAAATCAAAGAGTCTAGAAGGAAAACATTTGATACTGTCCTCACAAATCCTAGTCTCTAAAATAGAGAGACATGGTTTTGACAGTCTTTGTGGTTTAAACCCAGCTGGAAATTAACCTCCACCCAGCCACTCACTCAACCCCCCTGTCTCCCTCCTCACCCTGGTCAAATGGGAAGGAGAACAAAAGTAAAACTTGCATGTTGAGATCAGAAGAGTTTAATAATTGAAAATAAAGTTAAATACATTAGTAAGGGTAAATTATAATAAGAATGATACTAATAATGATAGTAATAATGATACTAAACAGGGAAAAACAAGGGATTCACAATGCAATTTCTCACCATCCACTGACTGATGCCTTACTCCCCTTCCCACCATTTAATCCATGACTTTGGCTGTCACCACTGGTAACAGTCTTTCAAGCAGGAAAGATTGTGTGAGGTGTTGGATTGTTGCATGTTGCACATTTGAGTCTGTTCTGATTACATTATTGCTGTTCTTGTTCAGTTTTATCCAAGTTAATTCTTCACTGGTGTGAGTGTGATGATTGGAGGGAAGGCAGGCTCAGATCCCCAGAATTCCTGTGGTTAAGAACGATGCCATGAGGTGCCAGTGAGGTGATGTACACGTAGCCACCATAGAACTGCTAATACACAGTGTTAGAGAGTTATTAGCTTAATACAGTTTAATTTATTAGCTATTTTCACTCCAAATCAAATCACCCTGGGGCACACACTGGATTTCCCCATCCTCCTGCATTATCCAGTGCACCTGGGTCCTGGAGCAAAGGTAAAGACACGGCCTGGGAGGGTTGGTGTTGTTTAGCCTAGACGACAGAAGGCTCCATGAGACTTTATAGCAGTCTTTCAGTACTTATAGCAGGATTCCAGGAAAGACAGGACCTGTAATTGTTTAACATATCTGAATCTCAAATAATTGTGATGGCTTACATATTTTAAATCAATTTTTGAATCCTACCTTTGTGATTCATCATTTCTATGATTAATCTGCTACTAATGTAGGTAGAACTGCTGGATAAATACTTTTTCTCTTTGATTTTGAAGATTATTTTTCTTGTTTAAAAAATAACACTTTTATCTTATTTCTGGATTGAACTAAGGATATTACATTTTAGTCATAACTCAGAGAAAATGTTAAAGAATACTTTCAGTTTGAACTAAGTAATATGTTTTACATTGTTTTATATCTTTTGAGATAGAAAATTAATTAAAGGAAGATTTTAAAAATTTTCAGGCATAGTTGAGTTGGGTTCATAGCTTCAGGTCTATCAAAGTTTCTCAAACAAAAAGTGTGCTATGAATTTTTTATATTTTTGTTCTGCTTTACCTCTCTCAAAGCTGCAATGGGAATATTCATTTTTGATTGATCTACACATGAAACAACACTTTATTCCACCCAGATACAATTCTCTCAAAAAGTAACTGGGAGAGAAACTCCCATCAGCAACTCATGTTACTTGTCTTATTAAAGTGCACTGTGGTGTAACAGAAAGACTAGGATGAAATTTTGAGAAGAAAAATATTACTTATTCAATTTCATCTTCTTCATATCCCACCCCCACCTTCCAGTCCTGAAATATTAATGCACAAAACCCAAACCTTGGCTAGTATTTCCAGAATATAAAAGATACTTTGAACCTTTGGTCAGATGAAGCCTTGACAATTTAAAAATTATTTTTAGAAGCTGAATAACTACCATCCAGGATATAATTACTTTGGTTTTGGCTTGCTTTTCGTGAGAAAGTATCATAGCAGCAATACCTTTCCAAGGAATACCATCAAGTCTTACTTCGTTCTATATCATTAGTAGTAGTATTAGTAATAGTATTAGTAATATTATTATTGGTTTCACATGTCACCTATCCAGGTATATTATGAATTGATATGAGCTGCATTTTGTGGATTTTTTTTTCCCCTTCGGTTTTACTCCTTAATAGATTACTTCTCTATCCTTTCCATTTAGAAGAATACAGATATGGGACTCAGCCAACGCTTTGTTGCTTTCTTTATAAAGCGGTTGTTCAAAGAGTAATAAGAAATTGACAATGTTGCAACAATCTGTGGAGCTTTTACTTCAGAACTCAGTTGTGATTTTATGAAATTTGTGCCCAGGTAGAGGACTTGAATATCAATCTTTCTAAAAAATTTGCTTCAATCTTTTCAACAGTTCAGTCCTTCTTATGGTGCACAGAAACATAAAAATGCCAATACTCTCTGAAAAAAATTCAAACAGGAAAGACTGGTAAAAATCTGTGTAGAGGTTGTGTTAGCACTGAAGTAGGATTGGAATGTGAGAAAACTGTGATTTTTTTTTTTT
>VZRN01004310.1:1152966-1187305 GCA_013397935.1 Dasyornis broadbenti
GACCGCACATGCACATTATTTCATGCTATGCTGGTTATGATCATACAAGGCCGTGACATATGATGGCACTGCATATACCATGATGGTATATGGCACTGTTGACATAACTCCATATGCCTTGACATAGTGCAAGAATTCGGAATTTGGTTCGGTATTAGCTCCCATCAGCTCTTCTAGTAGGGTTCTAGATAGGTCAGCAACACAGTGTTGTGATTTCTTTCTTATGCACGAGCTTTCCCACAGAATAACAAACACTAAGGAGTCTAGAAAATAAATGCAGAGAAAAAGTTTTCAGCAGATGAGTTTCAAAGGACTTATTTACATAGATTGTTTACAAGGAGGTCACTCCAGCAATATTTTGCACACTTCTAGAATACGATAAATTGACCTAGCAGAAAAACTTTGTGAAATAAGAATTTCTATTAGACTTATGTGCATGATTATCTAAGTAGGCCACTGGCTACTATCAAAAGTGTATTAGGTGTGCCAGTATTCTATTACGTTCAAGAATAGAATAGACCTTGATCTTTTTGGCTTCACTGGTATCTATTTTAGGAGTGTTGCAGACTGATTATTAAAAAATACAGAAGTTGTGCTATTTTCAAAAAAAGGTGACTCTGTAAAAAATGAATTATTTGTTCAATATTTTTGCTGTTTAAAATGTTTCAAAAATACACTAGCTTTTTAATATAAATAGCTCCTTTATCCTGTTTGCCCTGTGGAGGAAAGGGTTCAGAAGGAAAAGAAGTTAGTCATAATTAATTCATTTTACAGTAAATTCCAATCAGTTAAAACAAAAAAACCCACAAAACCCACCAAAACAAACCATACAAAACCCCACAATCAACCAACCCACTAAAATATCTTTAGTTGGATGTTTATATCAGTTGACTGTCTAAGCCAGATGTTTAAGCATCACAGTCAGTATAATTTGAGCTCTTCAGCTGATCCTATGTAGGCATTTACTGCTAGAGAAGCTGAATGACCCTCCAGTCTCAGATGGGAAGGATTCAGTTGCCTAATGACGGATATTTAGAGTCACGTAAGATACCTCATCCTATTCTTTTAGACCATATTTGCTCATCCAGAAGGGCACAATTATCCGGTATCTCCTGCATTACTTTTTCTAGCCCACTGAAGATGCACTGAATACTGTAAGACATTTATATTGATACTAATCACCTGTCCATAGACACCTGAATGGAGCTCTATGTTTCCCTTGACAATGATAGGAACTTAAAACCTAGGGCTCTTAACCTTGGACAGTGATGAAAGAGATTCATGCTATTTAATATTTTACCACGTTCTGTAATATAAAATAAAAATCTAGGAGTCTAAGTCTGGAACCCTGTAATTAATTCCTGACTTCTGACAAATTAATAGACCAGCTGATGTTGTCAAAACTCTTAATATAGGTAAAATAGTCTTTTCCTGACCAAACAGTTCATCTTTTCTGTAACAGTGTTTCAGACTTCATCTTTTCCCTTTTTATACTGAGAAAAAATATTTGCAAAGCAGAAGGCAGAGTGGCCATTTCCATTAGTTTTTTTAATAGCAAGAATTTTCCCCTTTTGATGAGCATGTTGTATCTTGGTTATAGATCAGGTTACCAAAATTCTCCATCAGCTTGTTACAATGCAACTCCTGAGTTTTTGTGTGATTTATTACTTATTAGTAAAACTGAAATGTTTCTCATCTGAACAAAGAATTTGTCTTAGTCCAATAATATTCATTTTAAGAACTAGTTCAAATTATAGACAATAGAATTCTATACATAAAATATTTGATGTTTACATTTCCTATGGTGATAGACTCCTCTTTACAGCGTCCTTCTAGATTCAGTAAGTGATGAGTCAGAACCCATTTAAAAAAAAAAAATAAAAATTATGTTTAGTCATTAGCATCATTCCCCAGGAGACAAAGGATTACCATGTCAATATTTCATCTTATAGCACAGATCACCCTATTGTCACTTTTATATGCTTGCTAATCCGATCTACACCTTGTTCTTCACTATCTCTCATACCATCTTGCATTTTAATTTATGAAGTACCAGGTCTTTTACCTGTTTTGGAAACCCAGGGCTTAATCCCTTTATGTCTCTAATCCTGGTTTCAAACAGCTGTCAAGGTTATACTGTTTTAATGAACAGCAAACTACTTCTTCTGACTTCTTATAGCCTTGAGGCCTGTTTTATTCTGTTTGTGTTTCCAAAGGCCCTGCTGTCATATCAGGTGTATATTCTGCTACACTTCATTCTGATTCTGAACTCATAGATGGCTCATTTAATGAAAAAGAACTGAACAGTAGTGAATGAATTCCTTATTTTTGTTTTGCTTGAGCTAGCAGCTTTTGCTCTCCCTATAAAACTGCCTTCATCGCAACCCATGGGTTTTTCCCTTTTCTGGTTCTGTCCCCCATTCCACTCTGTGGAATGAATGAGTGACTGTGTGGGGCTGAATTGCCTACCACAATCAGCTCAGCACCAGTATGTCTGAGTTTGCATTACCTGGTTTGTAAAGCCAGGTAGAAACTAAATCAAATTGGGTAATAGTCAACATGTTGTTTGATAGCTCCTATGATGATTATGTAAACTAAATCACAGCTTAAGGCAGGCCAATAAAATTCTAGGAAGATTGTGAAAAATCCTGAGTTCTGGTTTGTTAGATAAACACAAAGCTTGTGGTTGTTACAAAAATCAGTGACTTCAGGTTCACTATGATAGAATGCGTCCCTGAACACATTATTTCAAAATCTGTTGCAATGTGAGGAACTTGAACCAGATGCTAAAATGTAAGTTATACAGACAGTGATAATAAAAGGGATCTCAGCACATTACAGTAATAAGAACAGCTTGATTTATTGCCAAGTCTAATGAGAGAGTCATAAAGTAATACACCTTATATATGAAATTAAAAACTTCATGTTCACAGTCCTAAATGGGAAGCTGTCCACTTGCAGGATGAGGGGATCCTTGTACCTTGCTTAGTCACCCTTCTTTTTCTGTCTTTCTTGTTCATCCTGCGCTCTCAGCACCAATGGCTATAGTCCACCATGGTGGCAAGACTTAAGAGCAATTTGAGGAGGGAAGCGGGAATCAAGTGGTCCCCTTCTTTCACTCCTGATTGTCCCTAACCATCAGCAGTGGTTTATGTTCCTCATCTCTCTCCCCAAAATAAGGGGTGGTGATCTCATACGGCCTGACATATTTGATGTTTTTTATGGGGAGTGGGACTTTGTCCTGGTTTTTCCAGGCACCTTGCAGTTCTGGTTCCAATAGCCATCTCTCCTGGCTTCTACAGCCCTCACTCTGAACTGATAGATCTTACTACTTGCACATTTTTCTGTATTCCTATTCGTACAGCTATCACCAGTCTCCATTTGCATCTTTGTGACTACACATTATATTTCTCTCTCTATGTTTAACTCTCTCAAAAATATTAATACATCCTTGAGTCATAATTATATTGTTAGCATTGTTATCATGTTACAAAATGTTTATGCACTACTTCCATTACATTATTTCAGCATGTCTATGCCTGGGTTTAAAGTAAATATTTTAATAACTTAATAGTTGCTCATTACTTTATAGTTGCACCAGGGCTCTGCTTTGCCTACTTCATAAATTAATAAATAATAACTGTTCCAGAAAACACCTACATCCAGAAAAATTAGTGAAAAATGATGCAATTTAAAACTTGGCCTAACATGAAGGGGAAATAATTTCAGTGAACAGAAAATAGTTACCAAGTGTAAGTGGTCAATATAACAAAGGAATAAGTGAATATAACACAGAGAGGATCAAAATTTCAATAAGATCAAAAGGTTCAACATCAGCAAGATACAAAGACACTACTGTTTTTCTCAGCAGACCATTTTAAAGATATGTAATTTTGATCAGCAGTGAAATTAACCTTCTAAATTATCATTGGCCTTCTTTTTCTTTTTCTGTTTTCATTCTTTCTATGTATATTTGTATGTAATACAAGCAATACTTGTATACTTGTATATATGTGTACAGACTATAATTTTACATAGTGCTAAATTTGAAATTGTCACAGTTAGTTGTTTTCAAATACAAAACTACAATAATGTATTATAATTTTTATAGTTTGCAGCTAAAAAGGAAAATAATATGTTAATACTTCAAATATGGATTATCCTGACTACCTACACATTGAATCTCATTAATCCATTGCCCAGTATCAATCACTAAAAGATTTAACAAGAAAATATTTTTGAGCATCTAATTTTAATGTATTAGATAATTTCATCTTTCATAAAAGTTTTGATTACCACTTTATATATTTTCATATTATTAAACACATATGGCAAAATTTTCTGCTACAGTAAGGTCTAATACGGTAAATTAATTTTTTTTTTTTGCTTTTTATATTGAAAGCAGTCCTCTGCCTAAAGAGTGAAATTATGTTCAGTAATAAATCTTCAGTATAGTAATTTATGTGGCAGATCATAAACTATCTTCTATAATTTATAGTTGGTTAGTATTCTATTAGGAAATGACACTGAGAAAAACTCCTTTCTAATAGAAGAGGTGATCTTAGAAAGTCCTATGGTAGAGGAAAAAAGGCTTTGTTGTGATACATTGGGCGCATTAAATGTTGGGCTGGTTGCTCTTCTAAACAAGCCATTTAATGAACATTCTTATTTAATCGGAGTATTATTGTTTCTAAAGACCTAACCCTGTGTTCTGTGCAATTTCTCACTTTCTGAGCAGATATGACCCTGAAGTTTGGTGTTTTAGTTAGTAGAAAGCAATTTTGTTTTGTTTTGATTGTGGTTTGTTTTCACAACTTCAGTGCACAAATCGAGACAGAGAATTTTTTTTTTCAGTGCATATATTTATGAATTACAATAAATTTGAACAGAGAAATGCCATTAATTCTCTAACCAAAAGCAGAACCAAACCCACTTCTAGTGTAATAATTATCTAAGCCAAATATTTATCAGTAAAGGGACTGATTTTATTTCAGCTCTGTATTTCTATATTATCTCTCATGGCTACTCTAACAGATATTTTAAATAATTAATACATTACATACAGGAAGTGGACGAACTCTGTAAAGAAGCACTTACACAACTGTGACTAGTGATTTGATATTTTCAGGAAAGTAAAAGACTATTTTGAATCTTTTTTTTTTTTTTTTATTATGCACACTCAGCTCATCTCATTATTATGGGTATTACTCTATAAAGGAAAAGGTAGAGAACAGATTTCTCATTTCTTAATATAGCCTGAGACCCTAGAGTGACCCATAAGTAGTCTTGAGAGAGATTATAGATAATTTGTAGATTTTCCTAAGCTTTTCATTCTGTCAGGAAAAGGCAGACTTAATAGCAAAAATATAGGTATCTGAGATACCACTCCCCAGGGATGTGGTCACAGCACCAAGTCTGCCTGAGTTCAAGAAGCTTTTGGACAAAGCTCTCAGGCACATGGTGTGATTCTTGGGGTGTCCTGCACAGGGCCAGGAGCTGGACTTGCTGATCCTGATGGGTCTGTTCCAACTTGGACAGTCTGTGATTCTAGGAGAGTTTCCACAGACAGGTCCCTTGGCACTACCAGGTGCTGGGGATTTGCAACACCTGTGAGACAGGTAACCAAAGATATCTAGCAATGCACCTCACCCACAGTGCAGTCTGAAACTGTCACACAATTTTTCAGCATTTATTATTTCACACTTTATTATTTCACTGTATTTTAAGTATTTCGAAACTGTTGTAATTTTATTATTGCAACTATACACAGTTGTCACCATAACAGCTCAAGCACTGATATTGAGATTCTCTTCTCTTACAATCTCTTGTAACCTTTTAAGTCAAAGAAGTTAAATACATTTAAGAAGCACTAGCAAATATAAAAGTCCTAAAAAAGCATGTCGACCAAAGTATTTTTTTTTAAAACCATCATCAAAATATTCACAGAAAGATACAAGAAACAGGCTTTTAGCTTCCATCAGCACACTGAATTTATGTCAGAGGCAAACCATAAGTGTGCAGATACTCCAGTGTTTCAGTAGCTACCTGGAATAAGAAAAATATAATTAATGTGGAACAAGAAGGAAAGCAGCTACTAACACTAAGGTGAAAGTATATCTATCATTGTCATTGTGCCTGTTAATCTGTAGTAACTGCAAAAAATACACTTGAAACTGTTTTGTCCTTAATGATGCTAGAAAGAGTTTTATTCTTCTATTTTAAAGAAAGGAGCTGTTTAGATTTTTTGGTGTTTTTTTTTTTTTTGTTTGTTTTTTGTTTTTTTGTTTGTTTGTTAATTGTATTTTGAATTTACTTCTTGTATTGGTCAGAAAATTAATTATTTCAATAGAAAATTACTTGCGTATATCCTGCAATGAAACATAATCATAATTGTTTCTTAGAAACCAGTATTGTCTTCATGGCTCTTATATTTATCCTCACTGGCAGCACTGAAATATTTTCAGCCGTATTTTCTCCCGTGGAAAAGCCTCACAGAACACTCCTTATTGTGCAATGTTAAGAAATCAATGAAGGAAGAGCCTGGTGCAGCTCTCTTTTAAATGTGCTTTAATTTCTTTTGTTCAAATTGTAGATAAATCTATCTTAAGAACTAGGGATAAGCTAGAGGAAAAGTTGGGAAAAAAGATGTTTCCGTCTTCTTTGTTATGATGTGGAACTCAAGAAATTTGCAGGTTACAGAGACTAATTGCTAAACAGAGCCTGTCTTGTATGATGACATTAGCTCATGCACAGAAAGGTGATTGGGAAACTACAAACATTAGTTTACTCCTTATATTTTTTCTGTTTTCTAGGTCTTCATATAAAGGTGAAAAAAAAACAAAACAAAACAAAGTTATATATATAGATATATGCATATCTATATATCTCACATTTGTATGCCAGCAATAGTACCAACACTAATATTGTTTCCTCTGTCTCAGGTCCATTTTTAATTTTTGGAACTTGAAACTACAGAGTTTCTTTAAAGTGTTCTTTTAAAGTGTTTCGTGGAAAAAATAAAACAGAAAAAAAAATATTTGTATTTGGTTCATGTGGTAAGGTTTTGGTAGTAAGGAGATTGCAATAATTTATGATCATCCAGAAAGGATCATAAATTGCTTAAAATTCTATCTATTTTATGAGCAAAATTTATCAGTTATTGATGACTTTTAGCTATAATTTATAGTTGTAACTTTCATTGCTTGTATATAATGATACAAAAATAGATGTGAGAAGCAATTTTTTTCATATCAAGAGAGGTTTTATATTTATGGACATTAAACAATACTACAAGCAGAAAAGACAGAACAATATTGTAATTATGGTACAGCTTGTCAACAGTCAAGGTGTAACTCATGAGGACATCTTTTGACCCACTGCTGAAATTATTACAAGTGAAATGTTTCAAAAGCAGTAGAGGGCTTAAGTGGTTATGGACCACATCTGATTTACTGCTCTCTCAATATTTCTTGTCTGTCTGCACAGTCTGTGCAAAGAGTAGGTTTTTTATTTTAAGGTGGTGTTGAAGACTGTCTTACACCAGCATTTTGTAGAAACTTAAGCTCATATTGATTTAGAGGTGGGCTTTCATTGTCTACACCCAGGTATGTGTTTTCATGTAAGAGGGCAGGCATTATCTGATACAAATCTTATAGGTACCAAGTAGGGCCTACCAGGCATTAACTGCTCATTTATAACAGGGCTCGAAGCACAGGAAGGTTGCCCAGGGGTGTTTAAACACACAGAATATATTTCTATATGGGCAACTGAAATGAGTGCTGAATACCCTCTATGTGATAAAAAACAATAAGAGTTGCAGTCCAACCACTCACTCTTGACTTTATTATTTTTAATAGCAGGAATAACAATAATAATAAAAAAAAAAATAAAAGTAATATGGGAATAGAAGGAAACTCATAACAATTGAAACAAAGGTAAATATGAAGAACAGCTCTTTAGATCTTTGTTAGAGTAGAAAGTAAGATAGACCAGAGACATGGTCAAAATTGTTGCTGAAGCAAATAATGTCGGAGGCAGCTTCCCTATAACGATCTTCTGCAATGTTTGGTCAGATTCAAATATACACTGTTCTTCATGACATGGTTCTTTTGAAAATTTTATAGAGCTTTGATATCTTTAGCTGTTTTAAAATGATTTAACTATGCTTATGGAATCAAAAAAGATCCATTTTGATGCTTAAAATGAGGGACAGATATTCAGATATTCTTGTTTATAACAAGACCCTGATAGATCTGACTAGAGCTTCACCATTTAGCTATTTCCACTTTTTTCCTCCATTTCTTTTTTTGGAAATCAACCTATTTCCAGTTATATTGTAAAATTATATTACTGAAAATAGTAAAATAATTTAAGTTCGAATTGGTCTTTTAAAGTTTTCTGATTCGTGTTACTGGCTATTCCATTAGCTAGAACCAAAAGTATAAAAGTAGGTCAAAAAATTCAGGACAGGACAGTCATTTGGAAAAGATCGTTGAGAAAATGCTTTTGAATACTTATTTTTGTATACGGTCCTCAATATTCTGTTTGGTTTATGCAAACAAATGAAAGAGAAAAGAAACAGTCTTACTCCTTTTTGAATTTTCTTCTTTATTCCTTGGGCAAACTTCAGCATGACAGTTTAATATATCTTTTCTCATTGTGATTTGTCAAGGTTGTCAAATCACCAGAAGTATAGATGCTTTATTGTCAAGGTTTTACCTCTCTTCTTTTTTTTTTTTTTGGCTTGTTTTTTGTTTTTTGTTATTTCCAGTAGTAGCTGGAGTGAAAAAAATAATGAAGATCAACATCATAATAAATGAAAATATAACTAGCAGTCATGGTACTATTGTGTATAAGATAGCTTTTCTTCACAGCCATAAAATAAAGAATATAGCCAAGTTAAAATGTATATTCTTTTAGGTGGAAATACATGACTGATTATGATTTGCTATTTATCTTTGTGAGTGAGAGACACTTCAATTTGCAAGTGGAACTGTTATAAAGAAATTATTAGTCACTTCTCTATGAATGACAATAGGCTAGGCCTGTCATTGAATCACCACGGGTAAAATTCAGTCTGCTACAGAAAGCCAAAACACTTTCCTGTATATCATTCAAGCTCCACTTCAGTTGTATTCTAAGGGTTTTAGTGGAGGTTAAATGGAGCATGGGTTTGGTTTTGCATTTCTGAATGGGATTGCACTCCACTTGAGAATATCCTAACTGCATTCTCTGCACTGTTTATATGGCCCTCATCGCTTCTGCATCTGAGCAGCAGTGCATTAAAGGCAGAAGTAACATCTGTGGAGTGCAAGTTCTGTCATTTTCCTCTCAGATATGTTTGAAATGCAGTTGTTTGGAGCTATTATTTTCAGAATTTTATAGGCAGACATGAACTTTTTCATCTGTTTATTGTTGTACATAATGGAGATGCAATATAAATTGCAGAGACAAAGTCAAAGATAGCAAATTCAAACACATTGCAGAAAGTAATGTTATTTGACATGTTTCACTATTTCCTTGGGAAAATTCTCTCCAAACAAACTTCACACCTAATAAAAACTGTTTTCTGGGAAGCTAGATCTAGCACTGAGCTCTTAGCCTTTATTTCCTAAGTGGTCTTTCCACAGAACCTGGGACAAACTTGTTTCCTCAGCACTTTGCTGGACTCTATGAAATGGCAGCTGTTCCCATTATCAGTAACAGTTCCTCTGCTTATTCAGAATACCCCTCTGCCTCTACTTCTATCAATTGTAATAGTACCTGACACCTCTGCAGTGTCCCATATGTCCTGCCACCTTCTTTTGACACTTTTCAGCTTCTGATAATTCCTACTCCTTCATGACCTACTTCCAAATCCGGATCTGAAAATCAGCCTGGCCTGCTGAAATATAAACAACATTCAGAACTGGACTGTTGCTGATAAAAATTCACATATCAATGACAGATCTTAATGAACTCTGGAGATGGAAAGTACTGATGTGTTTTTATTCACCACCTGCAAGATACAATCACTTTGACCAAGTAAGCTTCATGGAGGTCAGGCTTAAACTTGACAGTCACAGAAAGCACTGTGAATCACCTGGTGATCCAGAAAAAACGGTTGCAGAGAAAGAGCACACGAAATGCAGCAGCAGGTCAGGATTGGAGCAAGAAAAACACCTCCTGAAGATCAACAAAGGATATCTATGTACACCAGCATTTGAAAGTGGTTTAGGACTACTCATGCTTGTTAATTTTAAAGAAAGTAATATTAGACGAGAGACCTTGTTCCTGCAAAAGTGGACACAGCAACAGAATGAGTTCTCATTCTGTATCTAGACAAAAGAAACTGACACAAATAACAATTCTGCTATTAGAACTAGCAGTGGTTTACATTAAACCAGCATTTCCCTCTTTAGATCCTAGGTAAAATGTTACAAAATGTTCAGGCCCCTATCATTTTACAGAACCCAGCACAGTAATCTACACATAAACTATGTTAATGAAATTAACTTTATCTAATTAACTTTATCTCATTTTAAAAACTGAGAAAGCACAAAATATTTCTTGTTATATCCCCTTTTTGAGCAAAAGGAAATATATGATGTGAATGTTTTGATGGTATGCCTGTACCAGCCTAAGAGCAAGAAGCAGGTGCTTCCTGGCCATCTGACTGCTGCGTGTTTGGTAATAAGCTGAGATACAATTACTTTTTTATTCTATGCATTCAAAATGTTGTTCAGCTACAGTGGCAAAAAAAAATTGTAGGAATTCCATACAATTTTGACTTGTAGTTCCCTCATGAAACTTACCTGCAAGTGGCTGATAGATTCATGCAGTCATAGGACATTCATCTTAGCTAGAGGAAACTGTGCCCTGAGAAGTCTGTAGAAAGGGTTTACTTATTCTATATGTGCTGAAAGCCTCTGGGTGTGGTGAGATGATTAAAGTCTTCCTACTGCACTTGAAGTATTGTTTCACTTGCACTATAAACACCATCAAATGTTTTCTACCATTGGGTATTGATCCCAAAGACCTCACAAGGAGAAAAGAAAAATCTGATAAGATTCTTATTTTGACCTTGGGTAACTGAAGTATAAAGATTGATAGATGCTCGTGTTCTGGCCAGCAGTAAGATTTCCTCTGCCTACCCCAGCAGCAACTGGGCACATTTTGCATGCTGCTACTCAATCATCACAAAATTACATTAGCATATTGTGTATTTATTTATTTTTTGAATGTGCTGTTCACAATGGCTATAATGGGAGCAGCTCTGTTGCGAGTAATCTGACTAAAAAGTCCAGCTGCATACTATAAAGCAATACTTGATTTATCTGGCCACAGCAGGCACTGACTTCATTACATTACACAGCAGCCAGTAGAACTTAGCCATTACAATTATTCTGATGCTTTTTTGTGTTGCTACTATTCATCAGAGTAAGTTTCTCTTGTCATTTTCCTTGCTGTGGAAACTTTCCAGTAAAGCTAAATGTTAAGAATTTGTGCGGTGCTATTATTGCTGATTAAAGTCAATTTTCAAGGAGGGCTCATGGTGTAAAAAGCCTCACAATCATACACAATAAAATTACCTAGTCCCTGCCCTGAAGAGTTTACAGTCTAAAAGGCACTTATCTTTAGAGGTGAGAGAAAGGTTTCATTAAAGGAATTTTAAATGCATTGAAATGCATTATTTGGCAAGTTGGAGTAGAATAAGCAAAGTAATCAAAGTAACGGCAGACAAATGTTCTTTAATTCCATTCTTGGGGTAATACAAAAGTTTTGCTTATTACCTGCAAACTTTTGACTATAAAATGGTCTACCTCTTCTTCCCACCTTGCCCAGCTGCTACCATGATGATCGTTACTTCTGATCATCTCTTAGATCTACCACATCCCCATAAAAGTTTCCTGGTTCAGCCTGCCTTGGTGTGAACCGCAGCCGAGTTGCTCCTCACAGCAACCGGGAGGCACAATAACTGCTCAGACCGCACCGGCCCTATCAGAGTGCAGTACGGACTTGAAGCTGTGTTTCCTGTGTTTCCTCACATTGGCACAAAACTCTCACCTGCAAACCCGATGTGCCAGGCCCGGATGGTCATTGGGCTAATCAGCTGTGTCAGGTGGACAACTCCCTGACTGAAAGTGAGGAACTGCTGCTTGATGAAAGTGTTTCCTGTTCTGTGACAAGACAAAAGAAAAAATGACTGGACGGATACACAGGTTCTTTGATTTCATAGAAATCTAGAAACAAGTTCAGTTTTCATAATGGAGGAATGTAATATGAAATTACTTTTGTGAAGTAATCAAAAGCTTACGGAGAAAGTTTAAAATCATAAATGTAAAAAAACCCGAAACAGTCTGTAAAATATATGTGCTCATAGAAAAACTCCAATGAAACCAGTGTGTAATAGGATCCTGATTTCTTACTTGACACTTTCTATTATGGATGATACATCCTAGAACATTCAAGGCATTTTGCTTACCATAACTATCTCAAAACAAAAAGTGAAATAATTTGGAAACCTGTTTGTCATGGATGTTCCAGATGTGTACAACACATTTTTCAGTGACTAATTTGAGTCCTACCTCTTACAAGAATAGTGAAATAAAGATAATAAAATGGTGCACAATGTGTCCAATATTTTCTACCCTGAAGCTTCCCGTCAGATTTTTTAATTGGTACCTTTTAAATGGAGTCTGACATACATTTACGCATTAGAAAACATATACTACTTTATGCAATTTCAAATAGTCTCATCACATTTTAAAAAGTGTTCTTATTAACAGCAGTGTTTAAATGCTGGTACATTGCCCAGGACTTAACTAAGCAACACAACAAGGTATCACAATAATAATAAAAAAGTACTTTTTAATATATGGTCGTGATGGCAAAAAAGAAAAGCAATACAAATTACACTTTTTGTTTTGGGGTTTTTTAGTTTGTTTTTTCATTTGTTTATTTGTTTGTTTTATATATAATACATTTTTTCTAGAAGGAAGAGGCCTCAAAATCTCTCATACTATATGATAGACTGATTTATTAACATCAGTCCTACTTTGCATTTAAGACTGGATAAACCTAAGTCAAGAAATGAAAGCTTGGGTTCATATGAGTACCTTGATCCAGATTAGATTAGCATTTTCTAGCTGTCTGAGAAATAATTCTGACATGTTCTACTTGCTATATTTTTTCTCCTTCTCTCTGTAGTCTAGAGGGAAATGATGTTTATTCTTTTGAAAACTCCTTCTTGCACTGAGCCTTGATCTTCTCAAGTGGACATTCCATTTTCACTTTCTATATCGAAAAATAAATCAAACATGTTTGTACAGAACATACTATATTTTTTTCCCCCCTTATGTCGGTCGAAGCTTCTTGGTTGATCAGAAAAATAAAATAAAGAATAGGCAGAACATCTGGAAATTAGTATACTTTGGAACTAATGCATTTACAGTGTCAGAGGATGACAATGCAATGTGCTTTTTAAGATAGTATCAAAGAAAAAGAATAGGTTGATTTTGGAGACTTTCTGCTTTGTGTCTCATAACAGGCATCAGATCAAGAGCATGTTTGTTATACTTCAAAATGTAACAATAACAATGTCCATGTAAAATTGAAATATTTCTTGCAGTTAAGATTTCTATTTCAATGATGTCATGGTAAAATAATTACTTTGGTCTTGAAAAGTGAAAAAAGTAGTCAATACACACAAGATACTTAAGAACTGTAATAAAAAAATTTAAAAACCAAGATTAGGTATTTTTTATTGAGTTTTCCCTCAACAAGATACGTAAAGTTTTTCATTAGGAGTTGGTATAAGTCTTTTTAAGTACAAGTATAAGTCTTTGATTATCAGAAAATCAAAATATTTTCCAGTCAAATCTATTCCTAAAAATCCATGTTTATGTTTTCCCAAGTTTGTTTTGTTTCTGGAAATGTTTATAAAGGACAGTTCTTTAGTTCACATTTTAAAATGTTAGTTGTAACAGGCAAAAATATACTCTTCATTTATTTATGGAATTTCTTATATAGATGTCACAACTCTGTGAGTATAAAGACTCTCCTGGAGATTGAATGAAATTTAAGGTAGGTTTCACGTGACAGTTACCTAAAGAAGGGTATTTAGTGCTATCAGAGATTCCCTATCTGGTACACAGTTTTGTTTTCAGAAAGGTTTGAGTTTTTGTAGGGTTTTTTTGTGAGCCCTAGGCTGATATCTTGAATATTGTAGAAACTATCAGCTTCAGCAGATACCCGCTTTTAATCTACTTGACAGTTACTTACTCTGCAATGGACACAAATAGGAGTTCAGGTAAGTAGGACTCAATTTGGCTGACTCTAAACTTGCATGCATTGTCATCTAAAATTCCTCTGCTACCTGCTTGGGGTTGACAGTTATGGGATGGAACCAACAGGATACCTACACCATCCTAAAAGAGAACCTGGAGGCCGGGTACCACAGATGAAAGGACCTCAAATTACAATAGATATCTGTAGTTAAGCAACCTAATTAAGCTTCTGTGCTTTGCCTTCTAGATCATTATATGCTGCATTTTAACCTGTTATAGCCAAATTGCAAAAGAAGTAGGTAAAATGTATCTGGACAGATAGAAAGTATACTTTAAAAACTGTCTATGTGAAAAAATGTGGGGTTTTGGTATAACAGTACAATATTTACAATGTGAATTAAATACCAAACTATATATTTAAAAACCCTCTTCTCTGTAGTAAAGTTTTTAGTTTATTTGAAATATAACAGTAACGTACATCCAAAATGAAAAGTTTTCCATACAGTGTTAAAATTTGTGAATGAGTATTTTCATATTTCTGTGATGTTTATAAACAGTTTTCTTGTGTAAATTAGTTCTAAAGAGTGTAACCCAATACAAGTGGATTGAAGTCACAAAATTGTTTGAGTTTCCAGCTGCCTAACTTGACAGTTTGCCATTCTGAAGAAGCTCCTAAATTTTCAGTTTTCAGATGAAAACATTTATATAAAAAGAAATTGGAGACATTTCATATGCAATTTGCTTTTAAACGTCACTCTGCACAGGAGCCTTAAGTCACAGAGCCTTCAATGACGTCACTGTCACTTCTTATATGATGATAGCAATGACTTTATTTCCCTCTTGCTTCTATTACATTTACATATGTATAATTTGTGAATTAGCTATTATAAATTATCAAAATTTAGTTTCTAAATTATGAATAGTCAAGTATGAAGAATTCTATATCTAGTCTTCATCTTTTGGACTTGTGTCTGTCTGAATGAATGAAATTCAGGACTTCTTTCAAGGTAGTATTCCCACATTTGAAGTCTGTTGACTTCAAAAAGAAGTGTGATTTTAAATTACTGGGGTATAAGGCAATAATTTAGGAAAGTGAGTAGAATGGAATAAAGTATTGAAATACAGCAGGTGCTAAACCAATAAATGAAGAAGACAACTTTTAATTAGATGTTAATATTGGTATTAAAAATTTTGAAGGTAATGAATTTAACTCAGTATTTTGAAAGTTTTGTTTTGTTTAAATACAATGGATCACTAATTATTTAAAACACTATGTGTTGAGAAGAAGGAAAACACCTGCAGTCTAGTTGTGTTTGTGCAAGGACAGCTGGTGCTTGTAGAAATGCAACAGTGTGTAACATGTTCTGGGTTGAAACAATTACTTTACTGTAGGAAATGCTGGTATTAGCAGCCTGACACATGAAACCATTATGCTGCCACATTTTAGCTTTCATTTTATATTACTGAAACATTAGCTCTTGTACCAAAGGTACATCGTAGCTCTGATTTCTTGCTCATTGTCACTTCTGAACCCTACATATTGAAAGTGGAGATGGAAATGCTGGAATAAAATATTCTTAGCATTTATGTATTGTTTTTACAGAAAGCTTCAGGAGATTTTGAAATAATAATTTTTTCCTTCAAACACCAATGAAATGGATGGAAAAAAACACAGAAGAGTTATACTTGTTGCAGAAGGTTTAAAAAATTATAGCAATAGCCTGTAGAGTTTATAGCTACTCAATTTGTAAGTTAGGTATATATGTGTTTATTTATTAACCTCTTAATTAATTTATTTTTAGCAATTCCTACTCCTGCTCCAGAAGGACATAAACCATGACTACATCAAAATTTTCATTGATTTCTTAAGCTGAAGTGGGATTCATCTCACCTAGCTTTAAGCAGGTGTAATGTAGATGTCTATATCTGACTTATCAGATATTACTTGTAGTCATTGAAAAGAAAATAAGTGATTCCGAACCACTTGTTATGTAAGACTATTTTAAAAGCAGATATAATATAATATAAAATTATGAATCTTCCCACTGTTTTCAAAGGGAGCCTAAAGTGACCAATTTACTAAGAGAAGTACGTAACTGATCAGAGAAATCTAAACTCAAGTATATGGCGTAAATATATTATAAAAAAAAGTTTAAAAAGTAAAAATGTATTTGAAAATCTCTTGCAAACCCAGAAGTACAATCTTACAGATCAATCTATAATATTTATTAGCTTAAGACCCTTATTTTTTATGTGAAAATAATGAAGCAGTTCATACTTCCTGATTTACAGAGTTTTTTTTTTTATTGCTCTACATTTGAAATCCAAAAAAACCCCTTAATGATTTAGGAGTGTTGTGTGGAACTGAAATCTGTTTAGACATTTTACACCTCTCTGATGTAGCAAGATGGAGTAAGAATATGTTGATTGACTACATCAACAAAAATATGTTCAGATATTCAAAGAATAATTTACAGATGCTGAAGTGTCAGATTTGAAAAAAGGAAACCTACCAAGCAATGCATAGTTTCCATCTGGGAAAAAAAAAAAAAAAAGTCTTTCACAAATTTATTATGATTTAATAGTTTGCTACCAGTGCCAATCCATGCAGTAAGACGTAATTACACAGCTGAGGAGCTCATGCTGCCAAAGTTTCAGGAATCTAGATGGAAGGAAGTAGGAGGAATACAAGTTAATTTTTGGTTTAAACTGCAGAATTATTTTATTCATGTCTTGTTTCCTTCCTTCTCTTCTTGGGTCTTCTTAAAAACAATTTTCCTTTCACCAGCATACTGCTATTAAAATTGGGAAATTACGACAGCTGTGTAATATGTAAGGAATCTTTACAAATGACCCAAAATGCTTTTCCAGATTTTCATTTCAGAGACTTTAGCTTTAATGCTGACTTGTCTGAATGGTGCATCATTACATTCTGAACATCTCTTAGGAATGCTTAACATGCTTTTCATAATTTTCTTACTTAGAATTAAGCTACTTATGTTTTTGTGCTTCAAATCAAAATGTTACGAATCATTAAATTATATTAGGGATTTTCTAGTAAAACACGTGCATATTTATAAATTTCAAACATCTCCGTACACAAAAGTAGACTACTTCACACAAAGTAATTTCGTCTATGTACAAAATATTTTGGAATACTAACACTTAACTCTAGCAGTGTTTTGGGAAACATCAATGCATCTTGTTCAAAATCTTTGTCAAGTATCTGTTGAAGATACAGTTCATTCTTATGAAACTTTCTTTTGACTGTAAAGTGAAGTGACCAGTCAATATGAGGCTGGGGCCCCTGTCAGCCACAGAAATGGTGACAGACTGTAGGAACAGGCCAACAAGAACATCAGGAAATTCAACAGTGATACAGACAACAGTGAACTGGAGTCAGCAATGTGTCCTGGCAGCAGAAATAGCAACAGCATACAGAGTTGTGTTACCAGAAGCACAGACAGCAGGTCCGAGGAAGTGATTATCATCCCCTTCACCCCACACTTGTTAGGTCACACCAATGTTACGGCATCCAGTTTGGTGTTCCTCAGAATAGGATAGACATTAGTAAAGTGGGGTTGGTTCAGCAGAAGGCCATCAGAACAATCAGAGTGGAGCACTGGCCCTGTGAGAGATAACTGAGGGACAAGAGTCTGAGGTCTTGAAGACCACTATACAGTGTAGATGGTTACCCAGAGAGATCGCACCTTGGGAGTTTCAAGACCCAACTGGACAGAAACCTCTTTGGACCTGAGATGTCCTGTACCAAGCAGAAGGATGGACTAGAGACTTCCTATATTCTCTTCCCACCTGAATTAACCTATGTAGTGACACAAGGAGAAAAGGTAAACCAGATTCAGTGGTAAAGACACTCGTCTGGGATGGGGAAGCTTTTGAGATTAGGCAAAAAGACGCATAAAAAACGGGTGACTTTATGAGACATATTTAACCTCTAATTTATTATAAAAAACACAGTGATATTACCAGCTCTGTTTTATATCTCTGCTCTGAACAAGTAGTGGATTACAGGCAGGTTAATTTAATTTATATCCTGATAGGCAGTGCTAAAAAATGTCTTTCTGTAGGGTTAAAGGTTAATGGTACCTTTTTGACTATGACAATCTAGGTAGTACTAAGTTTCACAGAAAGTCATCAAAACACTGTTGAGACACGTTTGGAAATCTATAAACACCTGGGTCAACTGTCTGCAAAATTTTGCTACAGATCAGACATGAATAAACAGTCACATTTCTCTCAAGTTAGTAAAAGCATTTCACGTGAATGTTAATACATGATATAAAAATGTTCTGGCACAGTAAGTTCTTGTTAGTTTGGTACTCAGAGCAGGTTTCAGCTCAAGACTGTAATTCCTACTTTTAAATGCCTAAATGAAGACGCCCACTTCTGACCTACAAGCCCGACAAATGGTACAGTCAGATATATATAATATCATTTGTGATTGCTAGTGTCATCAAATCTGGCTTCTAGTTGTTTATCCAGAAAGGTTATGTTTTCCTATAGATCCTAGGTCTTGTGCCTTAACTCAACTCTTTTAACTCAACTGATGCCTTTTTTCCGGTGGTAAAAAATTGAGGCAGACACAGCAGTAGCAGGGAAAAGGGTATTTACCTTGGTTTTACTAGGATCCTTGGAGCAAAGCCCCTTACAGATGGAAATACGGTAGCAAGCACCCGGGCCCCCCACACATCCAAGTGCCGTGAACTCAGAGCACGGGTCCACACTGGTGCAGGAGCAGGCTAAGCCCCCGAGCAGCTCCAGTATTCAGTTTTTATGGACTGCACAAATTAGCATATCAATCTAAAACCCCCAATAAGAAATGTGATAGATTGAGTAACAGTCCCCCTACCCCCCTCAGCCCCCCTCAATGAAATTCCAGTCTAGTTTACAAAAACATGTTCCAGAGAAAGAGGCCCATCAAGCTTGGAGCCTACAGCTCTGAGATAGTGTGGAGCTGTTGACGTCTCACTGGGTATGTTTCATCTTCTTGCCTGGTAGGACCCCCAAACTAAGCTACGTATCAGACTACAAGAATTATAGTATGTGGGGCTAGGGTACAAGGGATATGTGTAAAGGGTACAAGAAATATGTGTGAAGGGTATAAGGAAGGCAAAGGGGTTTAAAATGTATTAATGCTATAAAAAAGGGTCTAAAAGGTATAAAAGAAAAAGACCTAAAAATCCATCAGGCATTAAACTAGTTAGTCAAATTAAGATCCGGGTCTTTATATCCCAGCTACAGTCAATGAGTATCCAGGATGAAATTCAGTTACTTTAGGTGCATTTTGATATCTCACCTATCCTCCAAGTGTATGTTGATAAGTTTTCAATTCATCATCCAAAAATATTGGTAGGAAAAAATACTTGTATGAATATTGCTGATTTCAACATCAATAAAATTCCACAGGATTTCTGTGCAGAAAGTTATGAAGCACACAGACTCTATTTTGTTTTTTCTTTTTTCTTTGATGAGAGTCAATATGGACTTGAAGTGTTGTTAAAGGATACCAGATGATTGCACACCTGCTTTCCAGCTGCTAATGGCTAAGACATGAAGCATGCTAGTTATTTCATACAGACCAATCCTCATCAGCAAAGCTAGCCAGGAAGAAGCTCTCACATATTTATCTCTATGAAACAGAGTGAACCACAGGGAAGGATGTCAGTTTCAGTCGAGTTTGAAGTTTAGCTGTGCGGAGCTGTTTACCAATTATAGATGTAGATATAATTTGCCAATTTCTGAAACATTTTTTCAGCTGGATGCTATTTGAGCCTTGAATATCATAGATGATATTTCTGACAAAATGTTAGGAAATTAGGTGAATCCTAGACCCTCTATCACCAATATTTTAATATAGGAGAAATTTTACAGGGTTCAGTACATAAAACCATACTATTCTATGCTTGTTTTGTCTATGTTATCCTTTGTTTACAGATACACTTTGCTGAATATTCAGTTTTCCATTTAATTATTTGGGAGAATTACAAGAATTAGAATGCAAGATTTAATCTTGTCCTCTTTTTTCTTTGATACAGTTTGATACTGCATTAATAAAGATGGAGACCTACAGTTATATCTCAAGCTGCAAGACAATAGAACAAAAAAAAGAAAAAAGACAAAGGTCAAGGCTCTGTGCAAATCTCAGCTGAATTAAAACATAAGTAAATAAATAAGTAAATCTGCATTTGCACAGGATTAATTGTGTAACTACTCTTTTGTGGATCTCCAGAGAAGGCTGGAATATATTCTGCTGGACTTGAAATGGAGTTTATTCAGAATACAAAAGAACTTTGAAAGAGAAATAAAAAAACCACGAACAGTGAAACTCACTTTAAATTCAATCAACACCGTTCTGTGATATTACCAATAATATTTTCTTTCAAATTTTTTTGACTTTTTAATTTTTTATTTCTTGTTCCCTGCAAAAATCTTTAAACAAAAATGCTTTGTAATGAAAAAGGAAAGTATTTCCAATTCTCATTTATCCTGCATTTACCTAAGAGTTTTCATCATGTTACAGTGAAATGTATGAAAATTTTGGTCCCTTGGAAATGTAGGTTTCATCATACGAGTATTAATCAAGGCTTTCCTTTTTTTTCAGCTAGTCAACTCTTTTATATGGTAAGGTACTACAGGAAAGAAAAATTAACTATTTAAGTGCATACATACTTGTACATCACATGTTCCTAAAGATAGCAAAATATTTCCTCCTTAAATTTTTATGAGATTAAACTTTTATTTCTCAAAGCAAGGTAGTGATTGCTTGGGTTGACCTAAGTATCTTTAAAATTAAAGTGCATGACTAGGAAACTTCTTTAGTAACCCTAAACATATACAGATACTAAGTGTCTAGTCTGTGTATTAAAAATTTTGCCCTTCACAGAATGGACAGGTCTGAATATACAGAACTAGAAACTGAAGGTTATGGGTACTGCTCCACTTAACAAATATAGTGAACTATCAATCACAATGACCATCACAAACTGTAATCAGATTCCTGGCAGAGGGAAAAAAAGACAAACAACTCATAAATGAAGTAGCTTAACGAGCAATACAGCAAGATGCAAAGAAAACTGTCAAAGACTTTCATCAAGTGTGTGAGTACAACATTTTGTTACAGGCAAACATCTTTCTAAAGGTATAAATAACCAAACTGGCAGGTGAAATGAATGGATAGGTAGATTTCACTACACTGCATTCCAGTTTGTGCCTATTGCCTTGTGTATTGTCCCCCAGCACTCAGCTGAGCTGTCTTGCTCTACCTTTTTGCTTTCTGCCTAAAAGGGAAGGAGGATTGGAAGAAATAAAAAGGAGGTATGAAGCAAAAGGTACCAAGAATAAGTGAAAAACTGTGGAAAAAAAAAGACAAGCTCACTTCAGGCCAGATTTTTTCATGAATGATCTCTCTGGTCTGATTACCTTGTCCTCGGTGACTGCAGACTCTGGCCATAAAGGCTAACGGCATGTCGCTGGTTCCACAGCATGGCTTATTCACAACTAATGAGGTTATGAGGGTATGAGGTTATGGACAAACAGTTTTGTACACAAACTAATAAGTAATGATGTGCATAAAAAAATGGCCATTTGTACGAAATGTGCTGCTGCAAAATGTCAATCTAATCTTGTTTTAAAGTTTCAAATTGGCCTAACTTGTTATCTTGTTAAACTCTGCCATCACAATGATCTCTAGTTCCTTTACTGGTGTGCATATAAAGGTGTACACTTGTGTAGTATACTTATAGTTGTGCATATATTCTTTTAAACAATACCATATAGGATGAGACAACTGTGCCTGTGGCAAAGAAAAGAGGTGATAAAAACCCTAATGACATACATAACATATATTACTGTGACTCCATGGTAGAGTCAGCAGTAGAGTGAAATAAGCAAGAAGAAACTAAACATATTTTTTTGAGTTAGGGTAAGAGAATAGCTGTCTGATGAAAATAATATTTATGTTATTCAATGCTGAGAAAAAAATTGAATAGGAGGAACAAAAGTGTGAATGCAGAAGAGGGAAGGGCTGTAAAGAAATATTCAAGAGCATTCTTGTACAGTAGGTTTGTGGAAGAATAGGTTTGTCATATGAATGGTGTGTCACATAAAGGAACTGTAGGAGTACTTAAACAGAGATTTGGTGAATGTCTATAATTCATGGTAAAGAATGAACAAGACAATAATACAAATATGATTCAAATTATAAATAAGAATGATGTTTCCACATGTGATTCTTTATTATCTTTCTTTGCTGTTATATCAGGCTTCCAGGGCATCCAATGCTAAGAGTTAGGAAAATCTCTATGACTAAATGACTGATAACTAAAAGGAGAGTCTGTTAATGACTCGTTCATAGCCATACAGCTGAATGTAATGGCTGAAATAAGGATGAAATTTATACCTTAGTTAGGCTGGATAATGAAAAATTAGTCCTAGAAATAATGACAACCATTGTAATTATGCAAGTATTTTCCGGGGTAAAACTACTTGGGATGAAAACACAAGGAAAAGATAAAGGTTAAAAAAAAAAAAAAAAAACCCAAACAAACAAAAACAGTGAAGAGAATAATAAATCTCTTAAAATCAAAGTTCAATTAACCAATATAATCAGCATCTAAGTTTCTCTCTTTTTACAGTATTCTACTGCAGGATTAATCAGAAAAACTTTAGTCATAGGAAGTTGAACTGGAGGTCTGGAAAGTAGGAAGTGACAGGATTGAAGAAAAGGTCTCAGAGAACTCTACGATACTTTGGACCATAAACAGATGGTGATAACAAGCCCTTCAAGAAGACAACAAAATTAATTTATTAGAATATTTTGGGGGGAAAATTCTCTAAACAGTAGTAACCTAGAAGTACTTTGTCAAAATGTAGTGATGAAGAAAAGGTCTTATTTATGAGAGTGGGATTATCTACTTTACATAAAATATGTTGAAAAGTAGATAATAATACTGATATAAGGACTAAATATAGAAGATGGGGCTCTGCCCAGATGCTAGGAGTTGAATTATAAATTATTCTAGCAGGTTGAGTAGAGATTAATATAAAATATTACACAGTTGGCAGTATGGTGCACTGACTAATCTTTTAGAATTATGGACTATGTGAAAGAGACAAATAGGACTGGTATGCATCAGATAAAATAATACAAAGGAAGACTATAAAATATGACTGGATTTTACTATCATTGCTTCCATTAATGATATGCGGGCTGAGCAGGAATTGTAGCTATAAAATAAAGAACTAATTGAGGGAGAGTGTTTCACCATGGGCTTCTTCTGTTTTGCAGAACTGGCAATGAAAATGACATAAAATTTGAAAAATGTGATAATCAGGCCTTAAATTAAATGGCATGAATGGAATAATAATATTAATAATTTGTGTGTGGTTATGTATGGAGACACAACAGGAACATTATATAACCTGGAAATTTGGTCCATCCCAATATAATAGGCCTTTAGAAAGTAACTTTAAAGAACACTGAACTTATTTTTAAATATGAGTGATGCTTTGGTATAAGACAGTAAGAAATAAATCCATTTATTCTTAGAAACTCAAGTGAATAACAGCTGAACCAACCAACCCAATAAAAATTATTTTAGCAAGAAGCATACATGTATAGGTTTTCTTCTGGTTTGTGGGGTTTGGGGTGTTTTTTTTGGCTTGGGTTTTTTTTTAATCCATTCTTCTTTCTTTTAATAGACAAGTATTTTCTCATGCTAGTTTTTACAAACATAGAAAAGCTTTTATTAGTATTATATATATATACACCATGCTTTTGGGTTTGGTGTGGATCATAGTATCTCCATAACTAATCATTGGCTTGTGGTCATGTGAATCTGTTGATGCATAAGGTTTTATGTCTATGCTAATACAATTAATCTTTATCATAAAAACACCCACAAGTTTTCTCTGAAACCAATGCACCACTGATTTCCCCAAGACTTAGAATATTCTTCTTTGGAAGCTTTTTATGTTCTAGTCAAATGGGTTAATTTAGCTTAGCAAGAGAAGCAAATAAACAAAAAAAATTGAGATTGTTTTGTTTCTATAAATAAATGGAAATTTTTCCACTGGCAGCAAAAGGATCTGTATCTGATCATGTATGCTTGCTCCAGTTAAGGAAAGTAAATACAAATACAAGGAAAACATAATATCCCACCTCAAATCCACATCAAAAATTAATTTACTTTTTTTTAAAATTATTATTCAGATAATCTTCTCTGATTTGTTTATAAGACAGTCTTCTTTAAAAACAAAAAAAAAAAGAAAAGAAAAGTCATGCTCTTTTTTCCAACTACTGCTGTATTGTAACACAAAAAGTCATACTAGCAGGTAAGATTCAGTGACCTTTGGTCAGAATAAACTATTTCTTAGCAAAAACTTTACAAAAAAAAAGTCACTTTTACTCCAAAGCTTTACGCATATGTTCTTAAACAGTTATGTACAAATACTATACAAGTGTCAGGACGATAAACTATCAATGTACATGCACTTAACAACTGTATAAAGAGCTAATACTAGACTAACACCCTGAGACAGACATTAATTTACGGAAAAGTCCTGTTGTGCCAGGATGAATAACACTTTTAACTAGATATTTTGAGTTTTGCCTTATAAAAATAACCCACATTTCAATGAAAATATTTTTAAATCCTGCTAGCATTCTGCCCTCATGCTTATATGAAGATCTATGATTTTTTAATGTAGTATCCTAAGGACGGTGAAGAGTAGCAAATGCATAAGCAACAAGAAGATTGAAGAATAAAAAGCTAGTTAAAGGTAAGAGAAACAGAATCATTTAGTGATAGTAGATAAAAGAGAATTTTTATAATGAAAACATAAAATCAGTAATCACTTAATTACCCCAATTTCATACAAGAGCATGAATAAGGTTTTAAGAGTTATAATACTAGCAAAGTTGTAGGTATATTCCTGCCCCTATCTCTCACTGCTTTTCTAACTCTCAACCTGCATACCAATCTTTTTTCCTACCTTCATACCTGCACTGTTTCATAAGGTTTTGAGATTGTCAGTTCCTAAATACTCCCTTTATTCACATGAATAATGGTGTTCAAGTAAGCATGTCTAGCTGAAAAAAGAAATCCTAACTTCTGTCACATAACTGTGAGCTCGTCTAAAAAGTCTAGAAATGAGCAGGAGAAAAAAAAACCTGTGAAGGCTTCTGGTCCTGAGATTTGGAAAGTAGAACTACTTACATAGTCAGAAACAGCTGAAAGCTATTTTCAGAGTTTGCTCATCACCACCTGTTAGTCATCAACTTTGTGGCATGTCAGCCAGAACTGACATACTTTTGATAAGCTTACTGTGCTTGAATTCTGTAAATTTTAAGAAAATTTGACTTATTAACCAACACATTGAAATTAATTTAGGATCAAAACTCATCTGTTTTACCATAACAGGGCGTCATTGTTCTGGCTAGATTAATTTCATTCTGTGTAGTACTCTATCTCAGGAGCCTGGTCTTCTGATAATCAGTAATTTCCAATATGTACAACTTCTACCTACTTGTGTTAATATCAGGCCATACTTTATCTGCCTTATGTTGACCTTCAATTCAATTCATTTTTCATTTAGTGGTCTTGGCAGTGTTAGGTTTATGGTTGGACTCAGTGATCTTAAGGGTCTTTTGCAATTCAAATGCTTCTACGATTTGAAATTGTTTGTATCAGTGATAGGCATGGCATTAGCCTAATATAGGTCTGGACTATGCAAGCAAAAGCTCTTATTTTGACATCAGGGGACATTGGGCATTTCTTTCATCAGGGTGGGAGACTTCTAAGTTTGAAAAGAGTACCTTTGTTTAGTCATTCAAGAAACTATTAATGCCATGCATATACAGTAACTAAACAGCCAGCATTCCACAGAATAGCATCCCAGCATAGTCACCCTAGCAATAAGCACATCAGCTTAACCCTAGCAATGATATTTAAAGCTGATGCTGCATCATCTCTAGAAAAACTGCTTTGCAGATAGAATGAGGAAGTGTATGTTGGCTGGTCACCTACTCTGTGGTTTCTCTGGCAGCCATAAAACACCATCATGCTCTCCTCACTGAGCTGAATCAAAATGGCATAGGGTTCCCTGCACATCTGATTTTCATATTTTGTCATTTGTAGTTCACTCTGAATTTCATGCATAGACTCATGGTCCTTTTAGTTACTATCCCTGTTTCTAATTTCTCCACCTTATGATCGGATTTATAAGCAGCAGAGATCCATTCTCACGGGGGAATAATTATCACAAAACCATGTTTTAAAGGATGTGCCTGCCTGCAGCTAATTGTGTTCACACAAGACCAGTCTGGTTCATATCACTAAGTGCTAAGGAGGTAAAGAAAACAATAATAAATCTGTTAATTTAGGAGCAATTTTGGGAGATTTATGTTCTTGTTATTATTGTTTTCCTTTGGGTTCCTTGCTGGGTTTTTTGTGTTTCTTTTCCCTGGCACTCCGCACATTTCAGCCTCACTATACTTGTTTGGACTTAAAGAGAATATGAGCAATAATGTTTCCTATAGATGAAGAAAACAAGCAAATCTGTTAGAAAAACATTAAACATTTCCAATACAAAAAAAAAAGCAGCAGTGGGGGGAAGTAATCAGTAAAAACTTTTTTCTGTTACTCTTATGGGGAATGTACATTAGAAAATATGCATATTTGAATCTATTCTAATTGCTTGGTAATAAATGCTGTTATATTAATGTTGTTCTGAACTTGCATTTGCAAATTCACTTTCCTTAGAAAATAAAGTGGAGAATATTGTCCTCAGAAGTGTATTTGAAAAATGTTGTTCGTCAGTTACGGAAATCAGCATAAGCCTTCCAACAGCAGTAGCATATGCTCAACATGCAGAAAATGCTTAAAAAACTTTTGCCTGCTCAACACAAAGAAGCATGAGAGGTTTATTGACTTGCAAGCTTAATCATTACTGATAGACCATTGTTATCTTCTTCTATTTTATCTGCTTGTGTTTTCTTACTGGAAATCTGAGGCTTTTGGCCCCCACTGGAGCAATATGTTTCATTGTATACTGTGTGTAAACCATTAGAATAATTGAAGCCTAGACTAAATTTCTTGAAAAATATCAGTCCGTATTTTTCTGAAGGAATCCAGATCACAACTGTTATTTGAAAACTTGCTTTAGTGTATGATTCAGCTACCTCAGAATCATAAAATATCTTAGATTGGAAGTAAACACACAAACTCATAAGAACCCTCATAGGATTTGTTCTTATGAATTCTTGTAATTACTTTTGCATAATAAAAAAATCCAAGTGTTGTTAAAATATAGCAGTGTGAAAATATGGAAATAATAGAAAAATAATTTGAAACATGGTCAAAGTGATCTGAAACTGAGACCTATATTGTCAAGGTGGGTGAATATCATGGTGCATCTTGCAGCCATCTGTACCGGGTTATCAAATACTCTGCAGTCTCTTCTAACACATATTTAGACATTTTCTTCCAAAAGGAACCCATTACACTAGGATAACAATGTCTTTTAGAGGTCCCCTTCACAGTTTCTGTGACGAGGTTAATAGGTGCACTGATACATGGGAGCTAAACAATGTTACTCTGTCTCACACTTGATGGAGTTATACCACACTTCGTACTTGGTATCTCCATGGACCACAGGATGGTTTTCTTTTGTGGTGGTCTTGGTATTTTTTTTTTTCCAAAACCGTCTCCTTCATAGGTTCATTCACCAATTTTCAAATCAGAAGAAAGAAATCCTGACACCAAAGGCATTCAGTCTATCCATATAACATTCAAGGAAAAACATTTTTGCACAAAATCATAAATTCTGCATGTGTGAATGCACGTTTTTAAAACCATGAATGGCACTCTTCCTTTTAGACTCATAGATAGTCTGTGTCTTTGCTTTGAAGAGGTTATACTACATTAACATAATGAACTCTTCTAGCCAGAAAACACGGAATTTGCTGTCTCAAATACCCAGAGGAAGCAAGTCAAGGCTTCAGTGTGCCACAGAATAATAAAATAGGGCCAACAGATAAAATTGGCCCATAGATAATTATTTTTAAATTACCATTTTCTATTGTTATGCTTTCCCTAAACCTTTCTTGACTCCATATCCTAGGAAATAGTAGGTGAGAGGAGAAAACATTAAATTTTTTGTCATAGAGGAGCCTGTGGTTAGGAGATGCTCATTTCTTTCTGTGTTGCTCCAGTACAGAACCATAGCTGTAAAGAATTTAAGGTATTGAGCTTTTTGGTGGATAATAGGAATGTATATAATGGAGATGAAATTTCTTTCAGACTCAAACTAAATTTCTGTCTTCTTTCTTTAAACTCAGAAGTCTAATGCTTATCTAGCCCATAGGTAAAAGATTAAACAAAATTATCAGCTGATATGAAATTAGAAGGAAAAAAAATTATGAAGAAGCCACACAGTTTCAATGAATTTTTATACTAAGTATTTCCGTAGAACATATTTTTTATTTTGGCTGGACAATTAGCTTTGTTATTATGAAATGTTGCCTGCAGTGGATAGTCAGCTGGCACCTGAGGTTATTTTAACATAGACTTAGCTTTCACCATCTGTCCTGCCCTCTAATTAAGATGAAACACTTCTACAATTCACAACTGCATAGTGAAAATTCAATACTAAGTAATTAAAATGCATGTGTATGTTCGTCATTTAATGCTGCATTCACCTGTTACATTTTGGACAAATAAACAACAGGAAGAGTTTTGTTGCTTTTTTCTACTCTCAGATCACCTTTTCTGCTGGTTCAATACAACATTTTTTTGGTGAAGTCAATGGACTTACAACACCTTGTACCAACTGACCTACAGCATGGATTCCAGTCTATTTCTTGTTTCATTATAATAGTGCGATTTTAAAAAAAATAAAAGTTAAGTCTTCCATTTTATAAATATAGCATCAAAGAATGTTTTCTTTTACTTTTAATAAAATTATTATTAATTTTATCCAGTCCTGATAGAAGACAGTCTGATAATGTTTTGAAGAACAGTCCCCTCTGGAAATAATGTGTACACTGCAGGGTAGAAATCTCTTCTTCAGTTATCTTTCAGTTTAAATAGCCACAGTTTGATACTATCACCGTTGTGCATTACATTTTACTGTTATTTACTCAGCACAAGCTAAAATAATTGTCTACTTTGCTGTCATATTTGTCTTTGTTTATATCAGGTGTATAATGAATAATTTGAATTTCAAGGCTAAGAGAATAGATAATTAAATTAAATTATTTCCCCAGAAGGCATGTAAATGAATCCTACATCTTGCTTTTTAAAGTATATGTATTTGGTTAGAAAAACATTTAGTCTTCCCTTTTATTGCCTTTTCTCTTTCTGCCATATTGTGTAATTGCTTGTTTCTTAATAATTCTTAATTGCTTGTTTCTTAATAATTCACTATAGTTTCTTAATAATTCACTATAGTCATTTCTTTGTAGAGACAGGTCATTATATTATAACACTGTATATGGGTAGACAGTGAAAATTAGAGAAATAATGTACATCTCCAGACCATTGAAGATATCAAGACTGATATGGTTATATCATGTTAGCTCAGTTTGTTTAGATTTGAGGAAAATGACAATTTAGTGCCTTATATTCTACTCTCAGAAAACAGAAGATGGAGAATTTTTGTACTAACTTCCACAAGCTAAAGAAAATTAAATAGAAAACCTATTTTACTATTCAAAATAATGTTTATTAATTTTTATAATATATTTTATATAAAATATATACATAAATTGGTTATTTAGCTATTATTGATTAATAATCTTCAAAATTAATTTTCTAATATTGTCAGCAGGAAATTCCATGACAAGTTATGTCTAACGACTAGACATTAAAATAAAAATTTGCTATTATTTATTGAAATGAATAATTTGAAGAGATACAAATTATATGTAGACTTTGATTTTAATATGACCTGGATGGTCATGGAAACTTCTCTACTGGCAGACTGCACTGCTATTTCAGGACAGAGAATTGGCCCATAGGCCAATAAAGATAGGAAAAAGAGTAGTTCTCTTCTCCCTTTTTCCTAAGGTGTGGAGATCCATCCACCCAGATTTATCTGAAGACAATAATTTTTTTAAAAGGTAAGTTCTTGTATATGTTCCCAAAGGCTAAGAAGAAAGTAAATCTGCCTTTATGAACAGAACAAAAGCCCAATGTCTGTCCTAACAGATACATCATTGTCCCAGCACTTAAATACAAAATCCAGTGTCAGTGAGGCAAATAAAAAGTAAGGTATGGAATAGGTCTGCCAGTCTACTGAGATATCTGCAGACAGTACTGCATCTCAGTAGTCAAGCTATCATCTCTGAACATGCCTTCACACAGATGACATTCTTAAAACTTTTTTCTTCATCCCTAAAGTGTGGTAAAACTGCTCTGCCTGCAGATATTTTTTAATTATTCACTTTCATTTCTCTTTTAATGAACAAATTAGAAGTTGAAAGTACCTAAAGTGACATTTCTAACAATTTCTGCAGTAGGCCTTACAGAAACCCTAATTCTGCCAATTCAAACAGCTGTAATTGTCCAATTTGTAACTAGAAATAGTAAGAAAAACTGATGCTTTGTTTTTCACAGCATGAATTCCCAAACTGTAGTTCAATTTTCATGCTTGAAATACCATTGTTCCAAAACTTTAAAAAATAGGAGACCCTATTATATGAATTACAACTGAGCTACAGTTTATCCCTCTCTAGGTACCTCTGACAAAACATGTGAAGCCTTTCATTAGTCCTAACTATCACTTGGTTTTCCTTTTTTTTCATGAAGGTCTACAATATGAAATATGGAAATCTCTGTCTAACAAGTTAGTATACTTCTTATTTTCAAAGTAAATAGTTTTTTCAGGATTTGAAAACTTTGACACAAAATTAGAACACACCAGAAAAACTTAGTATGGTAAGCGTGCCATAAAACATCAAAAATGGGTCAATGTAACAGACCCTAAGAAAATCATGTGTAAGTGAAACAGACGTAAAAGATATGCAAATTTTAATCTAAAGAATGACTGAAATTCAGAATGACTCAACGACAGAACTGATTAAAAACTTCAAATAAATCTGTTGGCTTCCAAAAAGAACTCCTTGAATATCAAAAGCAATGAAGAATTTAATTGGTACTATGATTTTATACAATTTGAAGACTACATCATGGACACAAAAGGTTTAATATTTTTGCGGAAGACTGTTATCTGGAGAGAATTTTAAAGGGATGTCTTGAGGTGAGGAGCTTTCAGTGCTGGATAACTGTGTAGGACAGAAGAAACTGGTGCAGTCAGGTCCAGACTGCATTTTGAGAGTAATCCTTGGAGAATTCTATACCCAAACTTCATACAGGAATTACTTCAAAGAAAGATATGTGCAAGTATATAAATACATAGAATAAAATTTTAAAAATCAAATATTTTAAAGATAATAAAAGACAAAGTATTGACAGATGATCTTCATTTTAATAATAGCCACTGACAATAAAATAGAAACCAGATGGGCTCATTTTGTTTCAGTGTAATGAGATATATATTTTGGTGGTATCTTTATGGTAAAATATCTTACCAACAGATGAACAATAAATCTTTTATACATACCTAACTATACCTTTGTCAAAGCTATAGTCAGAAACATGATCTTCATTTTTGTGTTATCATAAAAAATGATCAAGGTATATAAAATTGCTGATACATCATCTCCACAACAAATTACACTTGTTTCTGGTGGCATATTTGCCTAGCTATTATGCTGATAAAAGTGAAATAGTAGATAAGAAACTAAATATGTGAGCTAGTAAAACATTATAATTTTGAATTCTTCTGTTCAGGTAAGTTCTTCGTGCACTTAATTTTTTTGTTATGTCACTGTTGTGTTTTATGCCTTTCGGATGTCCAGTCGTGCTGATCAGTAAAAACATTTCATTAAGACAATTGCCTATAAACTGCAAATGAACCACTAAATTAATTTTGAAGTTCAGCTTTGCCAACTTTAATTCTTCCCTTGCCTTCTATGAAGACATTTAACAGACACACTGGACTCTGTTCAAATGCCTCAACAGAGTTGTCCAGGAAGATGAGTGATACCCTAGCAAATACTGGCTGTCCTCCAGCTGCCATTCTGCAGTGATGTTCCTCTCCTGAGACTCATATCTGCCATCCCTGTGTGGGTCGCTAACATATCCTGGTGCCTCTCAAAAGGTATTATCAGCAATGTCTGGACATCTGACGGTCTTGGCCCTCACATGGCGTTTGTTCTGTGGGCTTCATTGATCTCTGCTGATGATAATGGAAGCAGACACCTAAATTTAAATGTCATCAGCTTGAAATTAATCTCAGTCCTGTCACCCAAAGAACTGAATGTACTAATGACTTCTGAGTCTATGTTTAAATGAATGAGATTTAGATCTTTCAAAGACATTTTTTATTGTCAGTGCAATGTAGAAAGTACTATTTCACTCACGTATTTCATAGTATTGTAGGGATATGTCAGTGAAGAAGATGAAAAATCAGGAATGCCATTCTATGTTTCCATTATTGGTAAAAAATCTCTCTCCATCTTCCTTACAGGACCCCTGTAAGTATTGAAGGACCACAAGAAAGTCTCCTGAGAGATTTGAACAGACTCTGCTCTCAAACCTTTTCTTCAGAGGGAAGCTGTTCCATGCCTCTGACCTTCTTCATGGCCCACCTCTGGACCCACTCTAACACATCAGTGCTTTCCAGTGTTGGAGGCCCCAGAAATAGATGCAGTACTGAAGGTGTAGCCTCACAAGAGTGGATGGAGAGAATCACCTCCTTTGATCTACTGGCCACACTTCTTTTGTAGTCCAGGACACGTTTGGCTTTCTGGGCAGTGAGAATGCATTGCTGGGTCATTTCCAGCATTTCATCCATCAACACCCCCGAGTCTTTCTTGACAGGGTTGTTCTCAATCCACTCGTCCACTTATTTGTATTGATACTGAATATTGCTTTGGCTCAGGTAGAGGACCTTGTACTTGACCTTGTTGAGCTTCATGAGGTTTACATGGGCCCACTCCTCGTCTGTCAAGATCCCACTGGATGACATCCTGTCCCTCTAGACCATCAACTGCACCAGCTTGGGGTTATCTGCAAACTTGCTGAGGGTGCACTCAATCCCACTGTCCATGCCCTGTCATTGATGGAGATCTTCAATAGTATTGCCCCAGGATAGAGTATTGAGGTACACCACTCCTTACTGTTTACTCTCTAGTTCTTACTAAAAGAATGAAATAAAATTACAGCAATTGTTTATTCTCTCGAATGTTAAAATAACATTATGGAATTATAGAATGGTTTGTGTTGGAAGGGACATTAAAGATGATTTAGTTGCAACCACCCTGCCATGGGCACTTTCCACTAGATCAAGTTGCTCAAAACCCCATCCAAACTGGCCATCATATTAAGGTATTTCCCTGTGTGTGTTTGTAATATAACACTAATTTCCTTTTGTCTTAATTGCAGACTTAGAGCCAGCTAAAGCTAGAAAAAACTGTCATTATTTTAATTAACATTGAAGTTCAGATTGAAATCTACTACAGAAAAGTATGATGGTTTTGACAAAGTTTTTGTCAGAAGACAGATCAAAATACAACTGTGGCTGGAAATATCAGGTCTATATCCTTAAATTATTGCAATTATGGCACTTCATTTAATAAGTGCTTTGAGTGTTGTTTAGCTTGATTGGGAAGTTGAACTTGAACACAGCAGTCTTTGTCCTGTCTCCAGAGTGTTAACAGCTCTGTGATGGGCTATGCTTTACTAAACAAGCACAGGGACAATAAGCCAAAATAAAATACTGTAAAGTAAATATTGTGGATTTATGGGCATTATTTGTTATTAATTTAATAATTTTATTTAATAATGAATGTTAAAAATTATGTTTTATTTCTGAAAACAGTCATGGTTTTACAGAATTTTAATAGAAAAAGGGAGGAATTGTTTTCCACATCACCTTGCCAGTCCTTCTGATGAAAATCAATGCTGTCACAAAGAGAATTGCCATGA
>VZRN01004310.1:1187339-1202979 GCA_013397935.1 Dasyornis broadbenti
TTGTCTTTGCTTCCATCAAAAAAATAACTCTTCCAATAAAACCAGCAGGATTGTAGAACTGTGATCCAGACACTCTTGAGGGTTATTAAAAGGGCTATTCTATTTCTCTCATCTTACTTCTTAAGACCAATTTGTAGCTTTCTTGTACATGAAACTGATCTACATGCTATAGTTAGCTAACAGAGCTTTCAAGTACCTTGCCTTGCAAACATGAATCCAGTAAATGGTATTGGATATTTTAAAACAAAAACATATTTTGAAGGCGGAAATAAAAATTTATTCCTCTTGTTGTAACATTTTGAATTTCTATGTGTTACTGGCATTACTTTAAGATCTTGAATAACCCTGGTCTATAATTTCTTTGTTAGAAAGCTTGGAATCTGGAAATGCACTTAATTTTAAATAAAACCTACATAACTCTAACACGTCTATACTTATCCAGTTAAAAATTATTAAGTCTTGAAGGCTAAGCAAGTGCAATATAATTGGTTTTCCTAAATTCCCAGGAAGATTACTTTCAAGTCTAAAATATAGTCTTATGAATTAGACAGTAATAGTAATTTTAAACAATATTGCCTACTGTTTTTAAAATCAGCTTTGGAGCCTTTGAATAATCAAAACATCAAATCCTTAATAAAAGCTTTGTTTATCAGGCCTACATGAAGCTAACTCTTAACATTAGGAGAGGACAAGCTTCTGTGCAGTTTTGAAAATTAGGTAAATTTCCTATTGGCATATTCATACTGACAGTGTGGCTTTGCCTCCTGTTTCATTCCAGCTCATGCCTCTTGGTATTGGCAGTGTCTGCCTAAGTTTGCACTCAGAGAACAAAGAGCTGAGCTTTTTAGTGGTAAAACTCGATTTCATGACAGAGGATAGTCTGCACTAAAGCCGTACATTGAAAGCAAAGCCTATCCATACCACCTGGCTCTGGGAGTACTCGGACGCATTCCCAGTTACTGATAGTGAAAATAGAGGAGAGGCATCTGTGTCTCTGTGGAGTCAACTCAGGGAAGAATCTTGACCTGAGGTGCTCCACTGTGGTCTGAAAGTCACTGTGCAGTCACTGTGCAGTCACTGCTCACGTCTGGGAGCAAGAGCTACAGAGGGTTCTCCTGGGTTTCTCTTCAGTAGGATCAGCAACAGTGACTTGGAAAGAGACCAAATCCAACATTTTATCCACATTTTTCTATGGAGGTATTCCTAGACCATCAGTCTATCACAAGTGGTGTGAAGTCACTTCTTCCGATCAGAAAAGTTTTCTGTTCTTTGTCTGCATCTTTTTATCATTAATAAAATATAATAGTATTTCATTAATATAAATGAAGATTTTAATGAAATCTATTTTGATGGCTGTGTTTTTTGGGGTTTTTTTTTAGGGGACACACGTGGAACAGCTGAAAAACATTATATTTCTTTACAGATCAAGACTGATTTCAAACTTTATGTTTGGAAAGGGGAAGAAAAAAATGTCACCAGATTAGTATAATAATTAGTAAGCAATATATTATTATTGTATTTGCTTGATATCACTGTATTTTTCTTTTAAGGTAATATTTATTTCAAGATTTCCTAAGTTTGTTTCCCCTTTTTCCCTGTATTTTCCTCTATTTATCACATTTTTCACTGTTTTAAGGGCTTCAAATTAACTTGCATTCTGATTTCAGTTTCATAAAACAAAGCTGGTGCAGATGTTGCATCTCTGAAGAACTGGGAATGGTGCACCTGCTCATTCCTCACTATTTACCTGTAAGAAGTACTTCTTAGGGGTTAACCTAGCAGTTTCACCACTGGAATTACAAATATCTGACAAGTTATTACATTTTCTCACACAGAAACATTTATTCTGTTCCCTTTCAGTCAATGTCCATCTGATGATGTCATCCTCAGTTTGTGACACTGCTCAAGAACAGAAAATACAGCGTCTTTCTTTAGAGGAATCGGGAAAGGAAGAAGAGTTTTAAAGTTTAAATGATAAATAATTGTATATAATTAAGCAGAAAATAACAGAAACCCTTTTCTTTCTATTTTTAAATATCTTTAGAAGTGCTTAAATGAACTGCTGAGTTAATGCATTTTGAAAGCGTTCTATGTATGGAACATGTATGTTTATTAAGATAATTATAAGGATGATTTTATTTTTTTTAAGAATAAATTTCAATTCCTAATGTACTTTCTCATTTCAATTAAAAAATATTTTAGTTTTTTTAATGATGATGATATTTCCTATACTTTTGATCAATGTAAGGAATTTCTAGAGATATTAATAGAAAAAAAAAAGGATGGCTAATTACCTTGAATGTTCAATATGTCTTGTTAATCAGAGAATTAGTTTTTATTTCTTTTTACCTTATTTAGGTGCCTCCATGACATACATATATGTTACACTGGGTAGATTTAACTGACCATACCTGAACACATTGGAAGAGGAGTAATGAGAAATCTCTCTTATATTTTTCTTCCCAGATTAAAAATGTCCCTTGGGAAAAACAATTAAGATAAAATACAGAAAATTATAGAATTATTATTGAGAATAGATTTATTGTAATGGAGAAATAATAGGTTTTCATACTGGAATGAAAGAAATTTCATATTTTATGGGACTATAAATTGAATAACACAGTAAATGAAGAATGAAATTACTGATTGAAAATGTTTGCTTGTTTGTTTTTTGTAATATTTTACAAGTTTGTACATAAGAAAGATTAAGTGAATACTGATACCAGAATTGTTTTATTATTTATAGAATGGACATATTTTATACTTTTCTCCTTGTGATATATATCTCTGTTTAAAATAAGTATTCTTTAATCTACTCATTATTTCACTATGCTTATTAAAAAAACCCTCTGCCCTAATTATTCAATCCCCTCAAAAAAAGAGACAAAAGAAAAATGGCTGAAGTAGTTCAGTTTCACATATGAAAACACAACATGCTATGTACATATACGTGAATGTGTATATTTCCATTGAAGGACAGCAGTTTTGCTGCCTTCTTCTCTTGCCTTATTGCATTTTTTTCATCTTTATATCTATGTAATTTTAACTCTCCATAGGAATTCTGGTACTTTATCTGCATTCTAAATATTCAGAATAAATCCTTCTAATAGATTAGATTAATTGGATGCAGAGAGAGGGAGGTGGAATGTTCCAGTGATAGCATGAGACCTTTTTGTCTGAATTTACATGTTTACAAAGACTAAAACAACAACAAAAATGAAATAAAATGGAAAAAATTGTTAAAGAAAAAGTTAAGAACTACTTCTATGTTCCTAAATTATATTCCCAAAGACAGTTTCCCCTTTCCGTTTTCTTCCTCCCATTTTGTTTATTCATTCCCTCCATACTGCCACTTCTCATTGTGTTTTCTATCTCATTTAGACTTTAATCTTCTCTGAGTAGGGCCATTGCTTTCAGTTTTATTCTTAAAGCACCACTTATTGAGTCATACAAAGGAACAGACATTTTTAGTAACAAGGATATGATGCATTTGATAAAGGATATAACGTAAACTCAACAATCAGTTAAAGTTGATTGAAACAATGAATTTTTTAGTTTAAACAGCAATTGTGAAGAGGAATCATCTATGAAATAAATAGGGGAGATTTTGAATAAAATGGATACAGTATAGTAATGCAAATTTTAATTTAAGAAGGGTTTTTTTCAATACCCTTCTGTACTATATAAATATAAATCAAATTGAGGTCATCATTGATTAAATTATATTGTTAACCTACAATCCAGCTACAAATAAAACATTCCAAATAATTGGATAATCTTATTCTCCTTCATTTTTAATCCCTTCCAAATCTGTGATAATCAGATTACTAAATTTTACCTGCCTCTACTCTTTCGATTGCTCCAGATTTGTGGTTATACAAAAGAACATCTCATGCTTACATTACTGCCTCATCAATCTGCTTATTAAGCATGACCTTGACTATGTTCTACCATATTAGTGAAACTAATAGTCCAGAGCATCACACCATTAGTGACTGTTCATTATGTGAGGAAGATCATTCCCTGGTTTACACTGAGGAGCTAACTCTTCCTACATTTGTGTAGTGACAGTGGGCACAAAACTAAACCCTTCAACTCATCACTATATATTTTAAAATCTGATAACACACCTCACTTTAGTATGTGAAGCAAAATTTCCATAATGCAACCTAGAATTTAATACATGCCCAGGATTTGCAGTTGTGAATTTACTATTGTTACAGAAGTATTATCTCTGTGTAGTAGAATAATAGAGCTATCCTCTTTATGTTGATGGAAAAGGAAGTGGAGACAAAAGTGGTAAAGTTCACTGAGATATTATCAGATGTTTCTGTAGAGGTATTATGAAAAAAATAAATAGATGCATAAATAGATGTAAAGCAAACACCTACGAAAAATAAATCTGTCGTTCTTATAAATGTTTAGCTCTGAGCTTATTGGAAGTAAACTCATTGTAGAGCTGCAATAGATAACTTTGTGAATTACTAACCCAATTTAAAAAAGAAATAACAAAAATATATGATTATTAGTAAAAAAATGGTTTAAAAGTAAACCATTATGTACTTCCATAAGGACCCACAAGTATTTCTCAAAATGAGGTAAAGATGGAAGAAGTATAAAGAAGTCCTAAAGAATAATCTATGAACTATAATGGTTTCATATAAGTAAGAAAGGAAGAGACTAAGATAGTTCAGCATGGAAAATGGCTGACAGGAGTGGGATATAAAAGGGACTCTGAATCCTGTGTCCGTGTCACAATTTTGGACTACATTGGCAGTGTGACCACTACAATGTTCAGATGTCAAAACACTTAAGCACAGGTAAGTTCAGTGTTCAGGAGAGACTTGTCTCCTCTGTCTTTCAAGGCTGACAACATGGTCAGGGAGGTCAACACAAGGCAACCATGTGTGGGTCTGGGGCCTATAGATTCTATAGAGTTCCCTCTGTTCCCTCTACCGTTCTCTCTCAGAGTGTCTTCCAAACCTCTCCGTGATCATTTACCCTTCACTGCCACCCTGTTTTTGAAATCAGGTCCAAACCATGAGAGCTGCACGGTGCCACAGGAAACTTCTCTAAAACTTGTTCAATTCTCTAGCACCAGAAGTAGAGTGAACCAGATGATACAAACTGATAACTGGTTCAAAACAGACAATAGACAGGAGTTTTTGAGTCAATGTAGAGTTAGCCTTGCTATGGTAACTATGGATGCTGAAAACTAAAGCCACTTAAAAGAGTTTGAACAACCTTGCAGAGAAAATTCTATGGTGATATTGAGTAAGAAGAGACCACTAAATCTCTGAGAAAATCATACAGCCACTAATTACCAGACGATGTGTGTTATTTTGACAATACTCACATTCTTTTTTTCTTCCCTAAGGCATCCATATTGAATTGGAAGGATTTTAGGCATTTTTAAGCATTTACTAGTAAATTAAGCCACAGTTTGACACAATCCAAGCCAGATACCTCACTAACTGTCTTCACGATGTGATTTTGACTGCCGTGTTACTTTCCTAGACCATGTCAAAATGTGGTTCAGAGAACAGCATGGACTGGCATCTGCCAAGAGTAGGGAATTTTGACAAGACCACTCTATTTTCACAGCAAATATGTAAATCATGCAACTGCACTAGGACATTTACCGCTGTATGTGTTTAGTCCTATTGTCACCTGGACCAGTAGCTTTCATACTCTTATGATCTAACCTTGCCTGAAGGAATTATTTTTACAAACGTTTTTTGCCATGTTTTAGTAAGTCCTTTTGGGAGCATAGAGACGTGTGGAGAAGTTTGTCCCAAACCACTCTGGGAGTGCCCAGACTCCTCAAGTGATCTAGAGTGCCAGAAAATATATTTGCAGACCTACATATTATTGGCAGCTCTGATTGATTTCTTCTTGTTAATGGTGATTAAAGTATACATTATAAGCCTTCTCAAGTGACTTCAATGTTATGAACTACTTATCTCACTCTTGGAGCAAAAACATCAGAGGTGGGAGGCACTTGAGACACATTGACCTTTATTTTTCCTTTCTGTTTTTGTTTTTTTAATAAAAGATTCCAGTGTGCAATGGAGGCCACAAGTTTTTACCCTCATAAGTACTCTCCTACATTCTTGTGTCAGATTCTGTTCCATCATTTCTTCTGTTCAGTGTCCTGGAAAATTATAAGACAGCTAGAGGAAAGTTATGGATTAGTATTGAATAAAATTGTAAATAATATTCATATTTATAGCAGGCATTTTTGAAGAATGCAGTAGCAGTTCACAGGCACTACCACTGAGATAAAATTTTGCTATCAACTGGTTCTTATTTGTTTTTCCATCTTGGAAAGCTTTGACAAATGACAGCCTAAAGTTTTGGTGAGGACTGTGGATATTCAAATAGTGAAATAAATTCACTTCAAAGAAGATGGAATACAGAATCTCATCAGTGAAATCATAAGAGGATTCTCTCAGTGGAAGTCTTGATGGATAACTAGTGTTACAGATCACTGCTGGAGATCAACTGTCTGCTTTGTTTTGGACTGCTGTTGTACTGCTGCCCAATAAAAATCAGAGTGTGATTTAAAACACACCATACCCATCCCCAGAATATTTTTTTCAAGATGATTTTACCTATATTTTTTTCTTAACAATAGCCTCGTGCTGTTAATAAGATCCATTAAACAGGAAATTAATGTTATGGTTAAATCCCCTTTGAAGTGCATATGCGTTTGCACTCCAGAAGATAAAATGACTGAACTCAGGATTTCATATGCGTTACTGTAATCATGATTTTAATGACTGAAAAAATAATTTCATAGAAAGATATTGCATGTTACAAGAGGATTCTGACAGTGCAGAATACAAATTTTAAAATGGAATGGTTTCTTTTCCCCTCATTTTTAAAATTAATATTACAGATAGTTTTCACTTTTACTTTGTTTTTAAACTCTCTTATTTTATGTGCTAACACTGTAAGAAAATCACTAATATAAGGTGCTTAAACAATAGAAAATATCCCAGAAAACAGTAATGTACAGAGCAGCATAGTCTTTTTTATGAAAAACTTTAAGATGGGTTATTTAATCAAAGGATAAAGACTCAATTCTTCTTTGACTCTTAGTAGAAATATATTTTTATTTGTATGGACTCTGAATTGAAAAAAAAAAATTACTTGGACAAGACTGTGGAGTTTTTTTAAGCAAATTAAGACATTGTATGTGGATAAATTTGCCATTCCTTGATGCATTACTTGTCCAATACACTCTTTACTGTAGAGAGGCATACCAACAGCCCTTATATGTATTAGTTAAATCTTTTGCATTTCACTCAAGTTTTTGCATCATATATTTGGGTCAAGAAAGACCCAGAGTTACAAAAAAATCTTAAACCCCTTAAAAGTCCAGTCTATTCACAGATGTCTTATGTTCATTTTAGTACGTACCAAGTTCAATGTGTCCAGTGAGCAACTGCACAGAAATATGTTGTCAAATTTCAAGTTTAATATTTTCTACATACAAATTACATTTAAACTCCACAATTAACTTTCCTAGCCATTATAAAATGGTCTCTGAGGCTTATCATAAGTTTCTAAAATGTGTATCAAGTAACCAGGTAAGCTCAAATGATAAACTGAAATATTTGTGAAGATAAACAGTGTTTAAAAGATAACACGGTCTGACCTGAGCACCAGCCCCATATGAAGAGAGAACTGGAAAGATATTGCCAGAGTGGCAGGCAGTTACTTAACGGTGACAGTATTTTAAACTGAAATATATTGAAAATTAGTAATTTTCGTTGCAGTTCTTTTCACAGTAATTCATTTCATTGAGGTATTAAGTCCTCTAAAGGCTAGACAGCCTCTGTGTTCAGGAAAACCTGACTGACAAGTATTTGCACATTTTATTTAGTATATACTTATATATGGGCCAAATATTTTCAGTGTGAAGAAAATCTGCAGCTGCAACTTAAGATGTTTTGTATTAATATGATGACATATACCTCCTTTTATTATTTCCTTCCACTACCTTTGCTTCTCATCAAACTGTAATTTTAAGTGTTTTTCTTCTCTTTCACTTCATAATTTTAGTATTATTGTGGACTGTTACATAATGTGAAAGGATGAAAAAGAGCTTAAAACAAGTACTTTTGCAATTTTAGAATAACAGTAAAATTTAAATTGTCTCTTTACAGTGCATATGTGCTGAAAAATATGTCAGTGAAAAATTCCCCATTCTTTCAACATTAAATGAAATTCATAATCTGACATATATATGATCAATAAAATTAGTGCTAATAATTTCAGAAATTCTTATCTCTGGATTTTTTTTTTATATAGTTCTAATGAATGTACTATAGTAAAAAGGGTACTATATGAAATAAAATTCGAGGCTCAAGTTTATTACTTTTACTAGACTCAGAGCGAATCTGAACTTTCCTTAATTAGCTCTTACATAACGAACAAGGATTTTTCGTATAAAATCTAAAGTCTAGAGCACCAGTGAAACAATGTACCATAACAGATCGTGCCCTCCTATACAGCATAGAATCACAAAGAATATCTCCAACACATTCTTGTTTTTTGTCTGGAGAGGATATCGACATCGTTTAATAAACCAGTTCCACAATGCAGTGAATTTAATTTTACTTTTGACTGTCAGTTTATTTTCTCCCTAATATTCATCTCCAGTTTAACTACTTATAGACAAAGTTGTCTTCTGCAAACTGGAAAAATCGCAAAAAATTCTTTACTAGTTTCACTCTCTCCTCACATCTTATTTTCAGCAGATCCTCTAGATAGACAAAGGCTGGTGCTTATAACCTCATGGCCAGGTAAATCCAGACCTCTGTGTTCACATTGCTCTGCTGAGGGAATTTGGGAAGAATAAGAATGACAGCTTTTAAAAAAGATAGATAACTTCCTGATGTGAAGCACAATGCGGTACCTTTACAGTGCTTTTGGGATCTTTCATGTATGGCTTTAGTAGTATACTCACACTAGAATGTGTGCGTTGCAATCCTGCAGGTGTGATCAGTAAAGACCAATTTCCAGTTTGAGAAGCAGTATTTGGATTATATCAGGAATAAATTGCACATTGGCCACTACAATTTATATAGCGTAGCGCACGCACTTAGTGGAAACACAGACAATGAAATCATCCTGGCAGAAATAGAGGAACCTTCAAGGCTGGCTAAATGGTGGTCTCAGTTGCCATAAAGAAACAGTTTGAACCTAAATTCTTTCTTAGATTTTAGCCTTAAATTAAGACTTACTGTCTGCTTTCCTCTCGCATTCTTTCCTTCAGATCATACTTTTCTCTGGCTTGTTATCTTTCCACCTTCCCTCAGGTAGCAATCTATCAAAGTAAAACTTACTCTGAAAATGCTGCAGATCCTCAAAATACCAGTCATTTTCTGGGAGGGCCACAGAAGAGAAATTTAGTTTGTTAAAACACATATGAAGATATTGTTGAAATCTACCAGATGTTATATCTTTGTTTATTTGCTCTGTGCATGAAAGATGCAGCAACTACAGGCATAAAACCTTGGTTTACAAACACCTTGGTCCTTACATAACTGCCATCTTACTGAATAAAAAAATCCATAGCCCTTGAAGCAAATTGACAGGCACTATGGCATACAGGAATTTTCTGGGATTGTAACCCCTCCTCCAATACATACAATACCAAATGTTTTTGACTCTACCTTTCCCACAATTCTACTCTCTGCCTCCACATCACTTATATTAGGGAGCATTTTCAAGTCATCAGCTGCAAAATAATTATGGTCAGATTTTTAAAATGAGTCCCTCTCCTTGTTTTGAAAGTTTTGGTAACCTGACTATCTCAGAGAAGCTGGAAGCCATCTCCAGAGAAAGAGTATAGAACTATGGGCTGTCGGATGGAGGTAATACAAACCAGGTTCACAACAATTAAACTTTTACTGACCTACTGAGCAGGTAGTATATCTGCAGAAATCACCTGAGGTGAAACTAGATTAAATCTGGAATGTTCCTAGGAGATGTATTCCTAGGAGAGGTATTTGCCCTACTCATTCTCTTTCCTGGTGTCCACTCATGGTCACTGTCAGAAATAGGATATGAATTCAGGTGATTCATGCTCTGAAAGAGTAGCCATTCTTATGCTCTACCTTAGTGTAATGTAGCTTTATACTTCTGTGCTTTTATATTTCAATAATAATACTTATTGTTATTATAGTTGTTAATGTTGCTATGGTTGCATAATTATATAGATATTTAAAAGAAAAATTCTAAATTTTTACATTATTTGTATTTTGAACATATAAATTTTTCAGTGTTATGTTCATTTTTTAAAAACTTATATTCTTATAGTTTTATAGGCATCAGTTAATACATTTTGTCTTCACTTTTTAAAGTAGAATAATTTGTAATACTCTGATTATAACTGGATTCTTTTTTTACTGCAATTTGGTTCACCTAATCTTTCCTTCTTTACAAAATCAACAGAGTATTTTTATGCTTTTTTTCCTCCTTAATAATGTGTTAGTTTGAAATTTTCTAAATTGGACTGATTTTATATTAGAATGTGTTCATAGAAAGAGCTGGGTTCTAAAACTAACTTTTGAAAAAGGCACAGAAACAAAGACAGAAAGTGAAGAATCCTATCATACGTTGGCACAGTGTAGAAAGATGATATTTGTTTACTGCAGAAAGTGTAGAAAAGGTTTGGGAAGAGGTTAGTAGTCGAGAATAACAGAATTCATCTAGATTGGCTTCAGCCATGTACAATGTAAATTTCACATCTCAGTAGTCACGTTACATATTCTTTGTGTTTTAAAGAGGAATGAAATGCGTCTTGTGGGCTAAGATTCAATTAGCCTATTTTAAACAGTTTAGAATAAGAAGAAACCGAACAGCACCTATTTCTTTCCTTTGTCTCTAAAGACCACCTAGAATGATTAATTCACTTATAGATGTCCCCTCTAAAACTCTTTGTGAGAGGTTTTTCTTACTGATTTTTTAATATGCTGTTCCTTGGCACCCCACCAATTTGTACACTGGGTGTTTGGGTTTATAAAGACTAAATTTACTCAAAAATGGAACTCCTCTATGAATCAAAGAATCCAGTTAATATATGTATACACCAGAAAATTGAATGCTCAGACACTACTTCATATATACATTTAGGCTAAAATAATGAAATAGAAACCTCTCTCTGCAGTTACAAACTGCCAAGCCTTCAAACTAAGACACTACATGCAAACTGCCACTGGCTGTCTGTAAGGATACAATATTTTTGACCTTTATTCCTTGCACATATCCACAGTACACATGCATAGGTTAAGTCGTCTCTCATCATTGTAATTGCCTGTAATGACAAAATAGTTGGGATTTTTGTTTGGTTGTGTTTTTTATGAAATTTATATTAATAAACTGTAGACATTTTCCCGGGTACAATACAATGTATTTATTTTAGACATGAGATGGATCACAGCTTAGATGTTCTTCCTTCTTCCTATTGATTACAAAAATTGTTTAAGTGAAAAACTTGGAAGTAAATATGTACACTGCAGGTACAGACAGAGAAAAATATCTAAGGGTGGTTATCTTCATGGTTATTCTGAAGGCATAGTGCAAGCCCAAAGCAAAAGGTAACCAAGAGAGTTTCACAGAACCACAGCATTGGGTGATTGTACTGTTAGAAGGGATCACAGTGGTTCCTCTCAGGATCATCTTGCTTGAGCACATTGCACAAGATTGGGACCAGATGGGTCTTTAATATCTCCAGTGAGGGAAACTCCACAATCTGTTCAGTGCCCTTCCACTCTCAGGGTAAAGCAATTCTTTCTCATATTCAGGTTGAAGTTCCTGTGCATCAGTTTCTACCCATTACTCTTGTCCTATTGTTTGGTAGCACCAAGAACAGCCTGGCTCCACCCTTTTGGCAACCTCCCTTCAGATACTTACAGATATTGGCAAGGTCTCCTCTCAGTCTTCTCAAGGCTGAACAGGCCAAGCTCTCATAAGAGAGATGGTCCCATCTCCCCTAAACATCTTTCCCCAAAACCTCTAGACCTCTGCTGGACTCATTCCAGGATCTCCATCTCAAATAATTTTGTTTATGGTTTTTAAGAGCTATGGAAAATTATTCACATTTCTAAATATTGTCTCAGCAAAAATGGAATGTTTTGTGGAAACGGAACAACCAGTTTTGTAATGAATGGAGTTCTTGATCAGGATGGAAAAAAATGTATTTATTCCTGTATCTGCTTTTATTCTCACTCTTTAAGTACCCCTTCAGTTTCAGTGCATCTAAGACTGATAATACTCTTCCTCAAAAAGAAGGTTAGGGTGAGTCATCAGCATTTGGATAACTTCACCAAGAGGAGAATGATAGTGATAGTGATGCTGATGCTTTCATCCTCATCCTTAGAATAATCTTTCATCATTTGCAGCATGCACTACATGTGTTTTTTTATTCACTGGCCTGCAGTTCCGTGTTATACCAGAATTTACATGCTGTGTTTTATGTCTGTTGCTTGTTTATTTTCTCTTTGTCCTTCATAAAACTGATTTTACCCAGCTCCTGATGTTGCATTTCTTTAAAAATAGTAATTGACTGTTGGTGATTAGTTAATAGCCCTGAAACCTCTGTTTTCACCCTGCCCCCATGCTTGAGAAGTCTCTGCTGTTATTCTGTGATTGCACTCCTCTACATTACGCCATTATCCTGGGGTGACTCTTTGCACTACACAGAAGAGTCCTATTTCACTCTCAATTAATTACATAACTATGTAAAAAGTATATAACGTGTTGCATCACACAGTAATTCAAAACTAAGCAAAACTAAAATGATTTAGTCAAAACTTCTTAGTCTTCTGTTGGTTAGACAGTTGTTCTTACAGATAAGAAAAAAAATAAAAAGAACTCCAGGCTCTTTCACAATTAGGCAAATCACAGCTGATAATTTTTATTTGGAATCTGCAGCTGAATACAAACCTATGACCTGCTACTACTAATAGCAACATACATTTGCCAGTCTTCAGAGATGAAACAACGTCATATAGTTTTATTCAGAGCTGTTTTTCTTAAAAGATTAAAATACAACACAAATCTCTCTGTTCCTATCTCCATCATTCTCCCCCCTGGCCACAACATAAGCACCAAAGTAATGTGACATATATTTTTCTGCTGTAGATATGACAGATAGGACCTAAAAAATCACTTGTACCTTTTATCTCTTTATTTCTGGTTTGCTTTTTTTTTTTGCCTCTTGATGTTCTCTGTTTTATTGCTACAAACTGAGTCTTCGTCTATCCCTATGATGTTATTGTACACTCTCTGAATATACAAAGATGGCTTGTGAAAGAGGATTTGGAAGTCAGATACCTTGCTTCCTTCATCCTTCCATAGAGGATAAATGATTTCAGGATATTTTCTTATTGTGCTATATTCAGTACTGCAACCAGAAGAAATTACAAGAGCTCTACGGTCTTTATGTATTTCCCAGTCCAGAAAAGGAGGCCTTGAAATTTTTTTTGTATATATAAAATTGTGTAATAAAACAGAAGAAGATAAATTCTGGCACTTTGAAAGTTTTTCCTGGGATTTAGGAATTGTTTTATCAGTTAATGGAAACTTATAAAGTAGTCTGTTTTCCTTTGTTTTTCTGACAGATTTAATCTTCTGAAACAGCAGCCGACATGGTTTGATGTGTCTTCTCTAATTTAGTATTCCAAATCAGACCAACATGTAGAATAGGAGTGAACATAACTATTCTTTGAGTTTTAGGCCCCAAAAAGCAGCTAATAAATACATAATGTTGGGCACAGTCCGAGTTGTGTTAGCAGTTTCAGCATTCTGATGTAAGTCAGTGGAGCTCAGCCACCAGAATTCAAGACACCTCTCTGCAAACAGCTTCTGTTTCGCCACGTCTGCTCTCCTGGGTGAGGGGGGCTGCTGCCTTTGGCTTTCTGGTCACCTGCAGTCAACCTAGACAATAACAGGAAAAGATAGTTTACAAAAGTGCCACATGATCTGACTTTGCTGTAGACCTTCAGTATGTATCCCCACACGTCACTGAACTGATGCAGTGGTGCCATTGATGAAAACGTAGCATCAATTTCCTTTGCATTTCAGATGTTTCTCTACTGTAGTCAAAGCTAAGGTTTCCATGTCCACCTGAACTCCATTGACAGCTCTATGACACACAACATAGTTTGATAAAGCATAAAGGAAGTAAAATAAAAGTTTAACCTTGGTCTTCTATTCATCTTTGTATTTCCATGGAATTGAGCAGTGGTGTTTGAATGAACAGTGCAAGGAAACAGCTCTCTGCACACATTACAGTTTTCTTCAGGATTATCAAAATTTGAGAAATTTTTCTCCACACTGAAGTTTTGAGAATTAAAAATATTTTTAATGATTAGAGGTTTATATATAAATGTCTCAGTCACATTAAGTTAAAGTTTCATAAAGAAAAATATTCATGGTCTCTGTTTCAAGGAAAAAAAAAAATCAGTTAAATTTTATCAACAACGTTTACTTATATGTGCCTTTGGGCAGACTGTCTAATTTTGTTACCAGAAGTTGCTGAAATAATATTCATCAAACAGCAGATATTTTGCAATTTGATTTCTTTTCTGTTCAAAGGTTATTCCCAGGGAATTTTGTGTATTCAAATGTGCCACATATTTGCTATATACATGAAATAGACAGTGTATGGTTCCATTAAGAGTGAAAACCAACATTCCACCCTTACCAAAAGTACAGCTGCAAAATATTCATCTTACCAAGAATTAGTCAATCTAATTCTTATGAATGCAGTTTACTTTAGTCAAGCACAGCATTATTAATCTTGATTTCATTCCTCACATCAAGACTAGCTTAAAAAATTCCTTTCTGAATGGACATTTCTATGAGTCTATTTGTACTAGTTGCTAAAATATTCAAGATCACAACTAGAAGTATAATTTTGTATGTATTTTTACATTTTTTAATTTCCATGTAAACTAAAAGAGGTCTACTTTTTCTAGTACAGTTTTTCAAAGATTGCTGCTTAGCACAAATAAATGGAATACAAACTTTTAATTAGTTAGTGTGGGACATATAGGTATTTATACTTGAGCAAATATCCAGAAGACATGAGTGTTTGAAGAACAGAGTTTAACAATCTTCCAAGTCTACTGAAAGCATAAAAAAAAGCCCAGAACCTAATTATTTTGAGGCTTCTGTGTTGAAAATCCAATCAGTCTTTAAAAACACTTAGAAAGAAACCAAGATATAACTAGCTTTTCATTTTTTTTTTTCTCTTGGTATTTCCTTGTTCACTTGTGATAGCCAGAATGCACACTATTCAGTTAACACTGCATATATGTTAGATGTTGCAATGAAGTTTCTGTTCTCTGAAAAGACAAATTATAGGATATTGTAAGTGAACCCAAAATACATGTATTTCACATATACTTCTTAAAACTTCCTCCCGTACTAAATGCTATTATCAAAATAACAGCTTGTAGAATATGATTAATATATTAATCTAAGATTAACACAGTATTTTATTTCACAGTTTTGTCTTATTTTGTGCTTGTTCAGCCATATTTTACAATTCATTGGCAAATTTTGATACTTGTCAATTTCACTATATCTGAGTGCTGCAGGTTTTTTTTTTTGTTTTTTT
>VZRN01004310.1:1205450-1233597 GCA_013397935.1 Dasyornis broadbenti
GGGGACCAGCGTCACTGCAGCAGTGTCGGGCGGGCTGCCGACGGTGAGACCCATGGCTGCGCAGAGGAAAAGAACCTCTCCCCGGGCAGGGGAAGAAGATCTGAGTGATGAACTGACCTAACCCCTCCCATACCTTGTTCCCTTGTGCAGCTGCTGGGGAAGGAGGGAGGGGGGTGAGTGGAGAAACGGTGGCCTTGAAGCGTTTAGTTTACTTCTCATTTACTCCTCTGACTATATTAGTAATAAATTAGATCACTTTGCAACCTAAGTTAGTCCTGTTTTGCCTATTCTAAGTGCGTCTTCTCCCAGGTTTCCTTATCTCAACTCATAAGCCCTGGGTGTGGGTGTGTTAATTTGGGGGTACCTGGCATTTGGCCAGGCTCAAACCATGACACCCTAAAGGACCATCTCCCCTACCCCATTCCCTTTTTTCCCAGATTGAATTCCATATTCTCATTCCTCTATCTTCCCTACCCAAGAAGTAGAGTGGAGGATTGGGGGATGGGGGCTGTCTTCAGTTCTTAACATTTCCAGTCTACTTCTTCCTTCTCATCCTTTTCCCCTGCTTGAGCATCAATCCTCTCCACAGCCTGCAGTCCTTTGGGATAAGCCTGCCCCTGGATGTGTTTCCACAGGCTTCAGTTTCTCCAGGCATATCCTCCGGTTCTGTGTCAGATCCTTGAACAAATTGCACAACTTATCTAGGAAAATATAATCAGTAAGGGTTTAATTCAACCTAGATACATGTCACTGATGTTCTCATAAAAAAAAAAAAAAAAAAATGGGAAGAATGGTGATGTAATCACTATCTTATTCTAGGCAATGAAATCTTCCTTCCTAAACTGTCTTTATCACCTTAATTCTAAGTTAAGATTCCTTCAAAGTGAAAACACCCTAATTTCTATGAAGTAATAAGGCAGTGTGTATGTATATACATTTATATAGATTTACATACATTTATATACATTATTTTTAATATATGTGTATATATATACACACAGCTTATAAGTAAAACCCTCTACATTTGAAAACTCTTTTACAAATAGTGTCAGAACCCCCAGTTAGTATATCATATTGGTTTTATGTTATTAATGTAGTTAAATAGGCAAATAAATAACTGTCAGACTGAAATGCAATTCATCATATTAGTCAAGTGCAGAACTTTTCCTATATGAATTTTTGTCGTTTTACTGTCAGTAATGAAATTCAACTTATTCTAACTTGTCTTTTCAACTAATATAAACTTTGTGGCAGTTTCACAGGTCATTAAACACTGTGCTAATTTATGGAAAGTAAAATGCAAACTATGTTTAATACTTTTCTGTTTTCATAGTCTTAATAAGGATCACGAATATTATTGTGGACAGACTGAATAGATTTCATATGTGTATCCCTATTAAGTATTTCTTCCAAAAAGAGGATTAATCTCAAGCATGGCTTTGTTATTTAGTTAGTTTTATTCAAAGCAGATTCCCTGGGGCATTTTAATGAGAACAAAATGTGCATGGAGTCATATACACAAGCTGATGCACAAACATTTTGAATTTAGATGCAATTACTACTAGGCATTTTTACTTAGGTTTTTTTTCTATATCACGCAAAAGAGAAGTCAGAAAACACATTATTTAAGAATTCATATCCATAGAAAATCATCAGCTGACCTTAATTAACTACTAGTCATATAATTACTAGTAAAATAATTGGGAAAGACATTAATTTTGAGGAAATAATATTTTCAAACTAACAAAAAAATTTAAATGTTTCTGATCAATATAAATATTTCTTCAATTTTGTTTCTATTTTCCTTAGGCAAAGGAGCTTTAACTGAACTATATTCCTGATAAGCCAAGGCCATTTTTTAGCAGCTTAACTGTTGTCCTTAACTAGTGTTAAATAGCTCCAGCCAGGAGGTCAATATGATGCTTCACCCTGTTGACATCCATAAGATATTTAGCAAACAGAAAAATGGACAGTGAATTAGACTGAAGACTATCAGAACTTCTAGGCTAAGATGGATGTGATCAGCAACGTCAAGTGCAGCTGGACAGCAGTCACGAGCAATGTGTCCCAGGGATCAGTAATTCAGCACTGTTTCACCTGAGTGACAGGAGGAAAAGTACACCCTCATCAAGATTACAGGCTCTACAAAACTCAGTGTAGGTAAGTCAAATGGGAAGGTTGCCATTTAGAAGGATCTGAACATGCTGGAGAAATGGGCTAACAAGGATGTTGGGAAGTTCAACAACAGGAAATGCCAAGTACTGCCCTTGGAAAAGAACAACATATAGGCACACATATTATTCAAAGCTGGTCAGAATTTGTCATATATATAAGCAGATGGTTTATTTAACTTATGACCAATCTGTTGAAATCGTCTAATGAAGCTACACAAAGAATGTGAAACTGCAATTGCCATCTTAGAATCACACAATCATAGGAGGCTTTGCATTGGAAGGGACCTTAAAGATCATCTATTTCAACCCCCTTTGCAGTAACATCTTCCAAAAGATCATGTTACTCAGTGCCACATCCAACCTGATGTAGATCAGTAACAATGATGAGGCATCCACAAATTTTCTTGACAATCTGTCCCCGTGTTGCACCATCCTCATGAAAAAAAAAGAAAAGAGATTCTGTTTGTCCAATCTAAACCTAGCTTTTCAGTTTTAAACCACTGACTCTTGTCCTGTCACTACAGAATCTGATGAAAAGTCTTTCTCCATCTTTCTTTTAACCCTCCTTTAAGTACTGAAAGGACACCATAAGTTCTTCCTGGAGTCTTTTCTTCTCCAGGCTAAACAAATGGAATGCACTGTACACACTGCATTCTGATTGAATTAAGTAAACAAACATGAATTCTAATACAAAGTAATTAACCGAGTTTCAAAAGCATCAAAAATGTTAGTTACTGTCCATTGGGAAAAATACTAAGAAAAACATAAGTAAAATATCTAGTTGAAAGCTCTTTTCAGTCTGATTTTTATAATACTTTGAAAATACAATAGCAGCATAAGAGAATGTGATATACACAGTTTAACAAAATTCCTGTATTTTTGATATAGGCAAGTTTCATATCTATTTCAATATAGTTTTTCAGTTGTCATTCAAGAAGAATTAGATCTGGCCTGATGGCAATGTGAATGAAACAATAGAAACAGATTAGGCATTTTAGAATTGGCACTGGGAGAAATAAATTATGATAATGTGATCATTAATGTGACAAATCCCATTTTATAACATTGGAAAGAAATCTGAATACTCTGTAACATATGCAGGTGAATGACATACCCATGTGTAGATAACCAGGTGGTACTAGTATTTTTGGGTTTTTTTAAGTCAGTGAAGCAGTAATGAATTATGGCAGCTGAACTCCACAATTTCTGTTTACAGAGTACAATCTGTCTTTGGGTGGCTTAATTTTGAATTTGAACCACTCTGACTTTAAAACATGTCCATATTTCCAGTTTCAGTTCATGTATTTTAATGTCAAACCATCAGGTCTTTCTTCACCACACTAAAATACTTGTAGTTTTGTGTTAGGATATTTTCTCAAGAGCACTTTGTACCTACATATAGTCACTGAAATTAAATATTTCTATTTTTTTGGTTTCTATAATAGAAAACATAAGAGAAAAAGAAAACTTGAAAGGGAAAGAAAAAGTTAATTTACCTTAAGAAGCTAAATAGACTGAAAACTTTAATAATTTAAAACAAGATGTAAAAATCTGAATTATTGTAAGGATTGTAAATTGCATTTTGTTGTGTTTTGTTCTGCTGTTACTATCACCTTGTTTGATTCCAGAACAGCTTACTTCAAGACATACTTACCACTATACTAACTCAAAAGTCACCCTTTCTAAAGACAGGACAGTTTCAAACAATTCAGAAGAGAATAATGGACCATTACTTCCTCATAAACTTGCTAATTACAAAAGGACCGAGATCTATAGCTACCATACATGATGTACTGTCAAAACGATGGATTTGACTTTGGTAACACCTCATAGAGTCAGAAACTTTATGTCCATATATTTCAATTATTACCCAGGTGGCATATTTCTTTTACTAAAATGTAGCTATTTCTAGCCTTGGGGAAGGCAATGAGCTGTCCAGCACTTAATTTTTTTATTTCACTTCCATCAGCACAAATGCACAGCATGAACAGGCACATTGGAAGCAATACGAGCTCATTATCTCTGATTATTCATATCAAGCAAATTTTTTGCATCTCTGTTTCTCTAACTGTTGCTGTATCAGCTTGTCATCTGAAATCTAGATATATGAAATCTGGATATATATGGAAAGTAACAATTTCAAGGTTTGGTTTGAATATGAAAATATCTTTGATCCTTTCCCATACTTTCTTTCCAAGGAAAGCCATGTGCTGCTTAATATGAAACAATAAGTTCCTTATACATGCCCGAAAACAGATGTAGTTAAAGAACCACTATTAACTTTTTGTTAAAAGCCACATGCTTTCATAAAATTACAATAAACTTCCTTTTGAGTTCTATGGAATCCAGTTATTTTCACATATTTATCAGGAATGCACAGTGTAATTTAAAAAAAAAAAAAAAGAAGTCAGTATATATGTTAAGGAAAGTGCTTCTAAAGGAAAATGCTTATAAAGGAAATCAGAATATCGAACATGTCACTGCAAAAATTTTATGACTCATGTTTGTTATTATATACTGCAAGATCTTTATGGTCTAGAACCAGAAAGATGGTATGTTCGCTCCTCTCTCTACAGGTGGGATGAATGGTACTAACTGTTGCCCTGGTAAGTCTGCCCCCAAGAGAGACCCTGGTCGCCCTTCTGACTCTACTCCTTGTCAGTCAACCTTTTTAATGACATACTCCATTCCGACATGTGGGAACTATTCTAAGAAATAAGGGATTCATGCTTCCCAATGAAACTTAAACTGTCTATTTTCAAGTATCATGAACTTCCGAGTGGCAATACGCTATGGATAATCTTAGCTGATCTCTGTACTCCACATCTAATCTTTTTAAAATAGATATAATATAGAATGAAAGAAAACATTTGAGAGAAAAGAGCTGTCCACACATCCTTATCCTGGTGGAAGAAAGAATACAGAAATTGTACACAGGGTCTATGTAGAGATAACTTGTTAAGTAAAATACCTCCTCCCACATAATCATTTGAGTAGACTGTATGTTTAGTTACTGCCCCGTATCCCTCACTGCAGCATGAAAAGATCCTTGTAATATCAACACTGCTTTCAGCACAGAACCAAAACTGCCATGCACAACCTACTCTAAAAAAAATTAACTCTGTTCCAGCCAGACCCAGTACAAGTGAAGGATACTTTCAGAGAAAGAGGTCATTTAGAATATGATTTAATGGTGAACTTTATGCAGTTATGATGGTAGAATAAATGATCAAGCTCCTTTTTCAACGTCTGCAACAAAATAAAAATAGTGTTACAGGGAAAAACAGAGGAAATAAACTTTTTTTTTTTTCATTTTTTTCTTTTGATTCCAGAAAACATTGTTGACATCATTAGAAGGGCTTTAAGCTAGGATGACTGGGGAGAAGATTACAACGAGCAGTGCTGCAAGAAAGCTATGGACAGGGCTGCTGAGCAAAGAACATGGAAAGGTGTGAAGAGAAGGGATCAAAAAGTCAACAAAACTGGGACATTCAGCACCTGCATGTGGGCAAGAAAGTGCCTACAGGGCACCATGGCAGACAAATCCCCCAAATTCTGTCTGGGAACAGATTGAAATGGCAAGGTGCTCTGCTGAGGCTGGGTTTGCACCCCCAGCCAAGGGGAGGAGGAGATGTTTGGGTGCGTGGTGGCAAACCCTCTGGTCTGCACAAGAACAGCCCAGGTGCAGGGAGGGGAAAGCACCCACCACTGGAGATGACCACGGCAAACTGACCTTTGTTTAACAACAAGCTGGATTTTGAGCCAGATGGGACAGAAGGCTGATAAGAAACAGATCCCACAGTAAATCAGATAAATGTATAAGTGATAGTCATACAGGAAGATAAAATTATCTAAGGTTCCAATAAAGGCACTGAAGTGTAGCACCTTTTCATAGTTAGGCTGGAAAAATTACATATGAATCATTTATGTTTTAAATGCATCCTGCAGAAGAGCTGTGCTACCTCCATTGCAAAAATCAATGAGGTCATGTTGGGTTTTTACAGTCCTGCACATTCAGTCATGAATAAAACATTCATTTTTATGCTAATAAGAGCCATAAAAATGTTCGTCTAATAATATATATGTTGCTTGTAGTTTCTAAACAAAACTCAAGAGGTAAGACTTTTCTGGGGATTTTATTTTGGAAATGTTCATTTTAAATTATTTATAAATGGTCGGAGGCTTCTAAGTACTAGAAAGATAACCACATTGTTTGTTACGTAAAACAAGCTATGCTGAAATATTTTAAAATTATACTACATATAAATATGATATAGTATACACAATAGAGGTTATAGTCACACTCATTGCAAGGCTTTGTTCTGCTGAAGTGAGCCATTGGTCTGTTTGATTGGCTTGTACAACTCTAAATAGTCTCTCTACATTTTTTTTTAGAAGTACAAATAGCTCATGGGTAAGCTCTTACCTTCCTTTCATAACTATCTGTGTGTCTTAGTGTAACAGAAAATGTCTTTCTTTTAGAAAAGTGCTGATTGAGAAACAAATTTTCAGAAAATATTCAGTAAAATTACAATGTTTGAAAATATTTTTGCATATGCTCTTTTTTATTTTTCTTTCTGCCTAGTCATGCATGAAAGCCATTTGGAAGTATTCTGCTTGAACTCCAGCTTTCTCTCCAGAAAGATACAACACTCCAGTAGGAAGTAGAGGTGAACAGCCCGTGGTTACAGTTTGTTCAGACTGAGAGATGTGTTTTCAAGTGTTTTTACAGTTCGTATTCATAGAAAAGATCAAGATCTAAGAGCTTATAGTAATAAGTTCAAGGATTCAATTAATTTGTTACATTTAAGTGTATAATGCCATTTGAGATGACCTAGATACCTAAGAGAGCCATGTGAGCCTGACAAACAAGGACCCACTGGAGATGCTTGATCTTGCAGATGGACAACTGGAAGCCTGGCAGGATATGCTAAGATATCAAGATGAGGTTCTATAATTTTTTCTTAGGTTAAAAAATTTAGCATAAATCATGCAATCTGGGACACAACGAGGTTATACATCTGATCAAAACTCAGTTGTCCACATACAAGCTTCTAAATGCTCACTCTATCTGGCTAGTCAGGCTTTTTTTAAGTCCTTGTAGTGAAGAGATTGGTAGATTTACAGTTCTGTTCTTTGTTTGTTTGGGGTTTTTTTGCTTGGGTTTGTTTTTTTGGGTTTTTGGGGGTTTTTTTGTTTGGGGTTTTTTTTTGTTTTTTTGCTGTTGGGTTTTTGTGTTTTGTTTGTTCGTTGTTTTTTTTGTTTGTTCTTTTTTTTCTTTATAAGACTTCTATTCCACCTTTTTGCAGGGAAAATACATTTCACTTGAAGTTTGATCACTCTGGTTTCCTTTTCAGACATTGCAGGGAGACAGATAACCTGTACAAATTATGCTGTGAACTGTATTTCTACGTTTGAAATGAAGCTAGCTACGTAAAAGAACAAGAAATCAGTCTTTGCCTCAACCTGGGCATTTTGAAGAATTTTCTGAAATTTAATGCTTACTTTCCCTCTGACTTCTGTAAAGATTTTATGGAAATTTGATAGTCACATTATTTTAGGGAGTACTCAAGATAAAATCAGAGCTAAATATTTAGGAAAGGAAATTATGATCTGTAATAGGTCACCATTAATGATTAAATGAAATATAAATGAAGATTAATATCCTCTCGTTATGAAATTTTGGAAGGGTAGGCTGAACTTTGCTTAGTATATATAATCTTCAAGCAGAATATATTCAGGGTTGTGATTTTTTGTTATTTGGTTTTCTTTATTGGAATCTTTTAAAGCATGTTACTTAATGCAAAGCACCTTCAGCTCCTCAAGAGTACTACTTGTAGTAACAGATAAAAATAAAGAAAGCTAAACAAATGCAGACTCTTATTCCTTGTTCCCAAATGCAAAAAGAAAGCTTTGTTTTTCTTGGGTGGCATCTATCTGTTCAGACAAGTAGAAGTTATTTTGGAAGGATAAAAGGATTCTTATATTCCTCACTACAGTGAAAGTAGTTCCAGAAGCACCATTGTGTCCTATTCACATCTTACAAGTTTATTTCACTGCAATTCAATGACTTTGTGACACTTACTGCTAATTCATCTTGAGAGGAATATACAGACTATTAATCATTGTCTTGAGCATGATACTCTACCAATGCAAGCCAAAAACCTTCTCAGAATCTTGTTCCAAAGAGAACTGAAGTGTACTTCTTCAAATATGGAATTACTAATAAATGAATGGAGTTTTTCTGAATGAGTACTGGACAATTACTAACTCACTTGAAATTACTTCAACTTTTTGATAAGCTAACTCTGACTGCTGTCAGCAGACATCCGACAGTTTTGCTTTCTTTGTAGTAGAAAAGTCTCTAATATGAAAATATTCATGATTTGAACAGTCTCTGACTTATATTTTACTTTAAATTTTGTCTTCTTTTGAGCAACTGGAACATTTAGAATTAAAATTTTCATTTAAGGTTAAGGTTTTTCCTTAAACCAATTAAGAACATCTTCACACTAACATATTTTTTTGCTTGGTTTCCTAAGAAAATAGAACATTCTGCTACACTGCTCAACTGTGTGCCTGACAGTCACTCATCTGATGCCTTCAAGTTTACTAAAATGTTGTAACTAATATTGAAGGCTTGGAAGATGCAAAATTCCACCAAATTTCAGAAAGTATCTTGAAAGTGGACAGTGGTTCTTTGAGCTGTCTCAGTGAAAGAAAAGCTGACATATGATCCTGACAGCTTTCTTTTGGAATGCCTATTAGCCAAGCAGCACAGCATTTGAATTCAGTCAGCGCATGTACGTGTTAGATTGAGCTGCTCGGGATGATTCAGCAATTAGGGGATTCAGATGAAATGAGGACTTTGGTGATGTGCTGTTGGAAAGTAATGGTACTGAAAAGAAAGAGTGTTACGCAATTTTTCTTTCTGTGTTTCTGTAAAGTTATGCATCAGAGAGGTTTCTGGGGAAATAAAACATAACTCCATAGGAAGATGAGACTTTTAGTTTGTCTTTTGGAAGACTATACTGCTCCTCTTGAAACATTTTTCCAATGTTCATCCCATTCTGTGAAGAACCTTTCCATTTGCAAAGTATTTTGTTGCCACTTTACAGCCGTAGTGACTTAGATCAATGTTGTCTTTTCATTTAAGCAGTCCTTTAAAGCTTGTTTCTTAGCACAGTCTTGATTCCTCTAAAGGCAACTTGTTGTTTCAAGCGTTCATATACTTACGGTCACTTTTTCCATACCGAGTTTGCCATCACAGCAACATTTTAGCTTAAGTTCCCATAGGCTACCTGTGTTACTCGTGAGTTTATAAAATGCAAAACTGTTGTTGCTAGTATGAAAATTTCCATAAAAGCTGGTTGAAACCAGTTACCAGATGTAGACTTCATCCCTTTACACCTTTAATCACTTAAAGGAACCTTTCATATTCCTTGACTCTGAGATGCTATTGAGAATTATATTTTAGTAGAGTTGAATAAAACATTGATGAGTGGAAGAACAAAGAACTTAAACCCCACTAAAAGTAGAAATACACAGGAGATGGAAATTAAAAAAATAGATAAAGTTTATACTTATCTAAAAATTACAGTTTCAAGAAAAAAAATCAAACACCACTCTCCCCCAAAAGACCTTAACGAAACACCATTCTCAAATAAAAATGGAAAAAAGCCTCAGTCAGATGAAATCACAGTTTCCTACAATATTTATTTCTTAAATGTTTGATGCTTCTAAGAAGTTTCAGTTAGGTAGTACCAGGCAATAAATTATGCAGTTATTACAACCCCACTCTAAATCCCCCTCCACATCCAAAAAAAAAAAAAAAGGATACCTTTATAAATTTGAGAGAGACGAGGGGTCTTTGCAGCGTCTATAAATACTCTTTGTAATAAACACAGAGCATGGGGCAGAAACATCCCTGCTCACTGCATACTGNATTAAAACCCACCCCTAAAACCCCCCCCTCATTCAAAAAAAAAAAAAAAAGGATACCTTTATAAATCTGAGAGAGACGAGTGGTCTTTGCAGGATCTATAAATACTCTTTGTAATAAACACAGAGCATGGGGCAGAAACATCCCTGCTCACTGCATACTGTGCGCCCAGCAGGATTGACTAGGAGATCACTCTCTCTTCTAGCCATTGATCCCTGTCACTATGGCTATCAAGGAAGGGTGACCAAGAGGAGTCAGTTTGGCTTCTGGCAGGTATGCGAACTTTTATTCCCATTGTGTTGCTTGGCCAGTGTTTTCTGTCTTTTCCGCTTATCACGAGGCCCCGATATTTTTCTTTTGCTGTATTCTCTGCTTCTGGTGGCTACCTGAAAACACTCCTTCAACTCCTTCATCTCCTCACCCCTGTCTTCACAGGACATTTTCCTAGGAAATGTACAAAGAAATTTTGAGAAGGGTGGGAGTAGCCAAGTCAAATAAGATTAGAGAGGTGCTTTCCATACACATACAAGACATAATGAAGCAATTAGATTAAAGGTGTTCAAATAAATTACTAAAAAATAATCTGAGAAGCTCTAAGGTAGCCAAGTAGAAAACAGGATTATCTAATATAAGACATCTTTACAGCAGATTATTTAAGTGTAATAGATGTCTAAGGTAGGTAGGCTGAATCCCACAGTGAAAGAAAAGGATCTGGAATATAGACATTTGATCAAAGTTAGTATTATATTTTTTTGGTTTTTTTGAGTAATCTCCAGATTGTCAATGACGGTTTAAAAAAACAGGAAATAAGTTCTTCTGTTCTAAAAGGGACAGACGAACACTATAAAATTTTGTTCCAAACAATAATTACTCAGAGCTAAATAGTACTCATCTATCTCACTTTGATCAAATGTGAAGGGGCAGGTATCTGGCCGTTAATTAGAAACATTTAAGTGTGCAATGCCACACAGGAAAAGTCAAACAACTTTATTAGAGATCTGAACACCAGAAGAGAAAATTGCATAATGACATATTAAATAATGAGAGATGTAATTTGCTGCATGTCTGGTTTTGTTTCTTATAACATGGAAAGGGAAGATTTTCGATTACTTTATTTTAAATTTAGTAGAACCAAAACCATTGATGGAGAAAGTCTATAAAGGGTTAATATACCTAAAAATTTTAGAAGTGTTCCTTATTATTTATTGCAGCCATTCACAAAACTCTAAGCACTTTTATGCAAAAACCTTATTTTTTCCTTAAGGTGTGCGCATGTAACCTCTCATCCACATATATATTTATATGTACACACACTTGTTAATGTGATTTATCCACCTGCTCTCTGCTTCATGCAGCTGATGTGTGCTAAGTTTTTTTAATTTTAATGTCCCATTTATAACTTAACAAACAATAGAATTATTTTTTTAACCTAGAGTTCTTCTCCAATGTACTCAGAAGAACGAAGGCAAGGCTGGTTAAGCAAAAATATTATATGTTATGAGGTTGCTGAGAAAAATCTTTTTTCTTTAAGACAGAAATGTAGAACTTCAGGACACCATCTCCACTTAGTATTTGCTCAAAGTGAACTATCAGCTCTAGCCCCACTTCGAATTTATTTTTTTTTCCCTTTCCTGACAATGGAAATTATTACATATTTAATATTTTGGAAGAGAAAGTCACTAAGAAAGTTATGCACCCAAATGGTTCTCAGAAGGTTAAATGCATGCATCCAGATTCTATCAAAATTAATGAGTACGGTATCAGTCACTTTTGAAACTTTTGAAGTAGGAACTCTATTTTCCAACATTATTTTTCAGGAATTTAGTACTTCATATTTCTTATTAGATTATGGCTTCATTTATTTGAAAGTAAAGAAACCATTAACAATTAATTAGTCCAAAGATCTGACTATTAATGATAAATAATGACAACTTCCATAGACCTATAACAAATAGCCAAATTCCTTTACAACTGTGGAAAAACAACTCAAGTTTATAGTTTATTATTTAGATAGCATCTGACCCTGATTTTCAGTACACCTTCACTAGTTTTCTATTTGCAACCAGATCTATTCCTGATTTACATCATTTATCAGTAAGAATAGAACCAGTTCAAATAAGTTCAATTACTAGAAACTGTATTACCTTCATCACTCTTTCTGTAACCTGAAACAACCATTCATGTCATAGAGTAACTATTAACTACAAAAGAAGACACTTCTTCCTCTATAATCCCCTTCAGCTCTGCTAGATCTAGATAAATTGCCATAATAAAAGCCACTAGTGAGTGAGGAAATATAGCAGAGGAAGAGAGAGGGAAAGGGAGAGGGAGAGAAAGAGAAAGAAAGCTCATCTGCTCCCCTATTAGATTAACCAGAACCTCTAAACAGATTTTAAATGCCTGTGACATGATTTTTATTCTCAGCATAATAAAATTCTATCATGCAGCTAGAAGAAAACATAACTCATATAGCTGACAAAAAGGTAGCTACCACAAAAACGAAACATGAGACATTTACAGTTAACTCATGTTTTTTTTTCTATAATCTAGTCCAATGAATGAGCAAAATGAACCTTAATAGAAGAAACACAAATTTCCATGTGAAGCTTATGTAGGAAAAAATCAATAAAATAACCATAAGTTAGCATCTAAAGTGGGTGTCTATAAAAGAAAAATATCTCCCTTTCAAATACAGAAGAAAAGAGGGGGAAGAAGAGAAAAAGATAAACAAAGGAAACTACAGGAAGTAATCTCTCTGATGGCTCTTTTTGCATTTTTGTTGTGAGCATATTCAGTTTAATGAATACATTTGTTGTGAACTCTTTTTAATTGCAGTGTGCCCAGGGAGCAGACATCCCGTTACTTAAAATGTTACTACACTTGTGATGATGTACTGCCTACATATTATTCTAGTAAATTTGCTTTATGTTGTTTTACTGCAGCTGAGTTTGTTCTGCTGTTGTTTCAGGGATTTTTCAGGCTTTCTATTAAAAAAAAACTATCTTTAGTCATTTATATGGGGGATGCTGAAGGGTAAAACATACAAACTAAAATTGACTGACACTTCAGTTCCTTCACTGTTAAATGAGATTCTTGAAATTACTTTATAAAAGTCAGTATGTGCCGACAAATTAATTTATGGTGAGAAATACTCCACATTTGCAGATCAATTTAATTTTGTGGGTTGTTTGCCTCCTTAAACATCTCTTCTCTGTTTTATAGTGAGTTTGAGCTATGAAATTTGGAGCCAGGGTCTCAGCTGCTGTAAATAGTCTTAGTTCTATTGCAGTCAAGAGAAGTGTATTGATTGACATAAACTGGATTTTTTTTTTTTTTTTGGCAGTTCTTTTAATTCTATATGTATAAAAGATATTTCAACAGTGTTTTTAGTCAAGGACATAGTTTATCAGAACATTTCTAATATTCCTAGTACTAAGCACTTCTGTTTTATTCCAGGCAAACTACTACACCCCACTTCAACTAGATCTACTAAAGGCTGTGAAGAATTCTTTTATGTCAGTAGAATATGCTTCAATAGAAGTCTTTTAAAATATGTGAGGGAAAATAGAAGTCTTTTAAAATATGTGAGTAGGATTACTATAAGCATATTTTATCCTGCCTTGTGCAGGATATTTGGGGTAAGTGGTCTCATTAAAATTCTTCCAACCCTGTCTTTCTGTGACTCTTTGTGCCATGGTAATACAGCAAAGTCATTGTCTCTTAAACCTGATAACACCAATTGTAGCCTGCACTTTCACTTGCATTTAAGCAACCCCACAATGATGTCACAGCACCTGATTCTCCATATTACACTCATCACTTCTCACTTCTAGCTGTCCCCTCAGTCAAATGCAGGGTGTAGCTTTCTGTGACAATATGACAACATATCCATTATTTCAGTGGAGTTCTCTGCTTCAGTGGCCAAGAAGTCCCCAGCTGACCATGAAATTTTAAAAAAGCAAATTTCTGTATCTTCAATTCTTGGGTTTTAGGGAGAGGGATGTGTTGGGTTTTTTGGGGTTTTTTTGTGTGCATTTCTCTTTTTGTTTTTGTTATCCATTTAACACAAGCACTTTCCTTATAGCAAGAAGGATCAAGAGAATTTTCCAATTCTAAGGTGTTCAAAGGGACTAAGGAAAGAGGAAATTGGGATTAGTTTGTTACTGGGGTCAAATCTAAGTTGTTTCTTTTGTATTTCTTTCTTTAATATTGCTGAGAAATCAGCAGCTGCATCTCAAGATCTGAAATTTAAGACAATCCAGGGAACTACAGACTGATCAGCCCCACATGAAAACTTGTGAAGATGATGGAGTAAATAATCCTGAGAAAATTTCCAAACACATTAAAAACAAGACAATAATTGGGAGTAGTCAAAATGGGCTGTCAAAGGGGAAATCATACCTGACCAAACTGGTTGCTCCCTACAGCAGCATGACTTGCTCAGTGAATGAGATGGTGTGGTGAGTTAACCCCTACAGGCAACCAAGCTGCACACAGCCCCTTTCTTATGTGCTGTAGTCAGAGGGCTGAGTACAGCAGCCTGTAGTCAGAGGGATGAGAGAATTGAAAGGACAAGACAGAGAAAACTCACAGGTCAAAGAAAAAACATAACAAAACAAAACCTCAGTAAGTGATGTATAAGATATTGCTCACAGCTAGCAGACCAATGCCCAGCCAGTTGCTGAGCAATGGCAATTTTAGAATAACTCCCTTCCTGTCTGTGCCTTCGCAGTTTTATTGCTGAGCACAACATCTTATGGTATGAAATACCTCTTTGGTCAATTTGGGTCAGCTGTCTCAATTTCTTGTGCACCCCCAGACCACTTTGCTGAGGGAGCAGAATAAGAAACAGAGAAGGCCTTGATGGTGTGAAAGAACTGCACAGCAATAGCTAAAGCATCATTTATTCTTTAATTAAAAAAACATAGCACCATGAGGACTGTTGTGAAGAAAATTAACTCAGTTACAGACAAAACCAGTATGTGGGGAGCACTGCTTGTTTGTCTCAACTGAGAAAGGCTTTTGACATTGTCTCACATAAAACTCCAACAAAAGAACAGTGAGGTGCATTCAAAACTGCTTGAACTTCTGGTCTCAGACTACTGTGATCAGTGGCATGGACTCCATCTGGAGGCCAGTCACTGCTGGTGTTTTCCAGGGACCAATACTTTGTTCAGCAAGGTTGGACATCTTCAGTGATGACCTAGATGGCAGGGTGCTGAAGTTCACTGCCAGCACGTTTCCAGGCACCACGAAACTCTGAATAGTGACTGATAATACCAAACAGGCAGGTTACCATGCAGAGGGACCTGGACAGAGCGAAGAAATGGACCAACAGGAATCTCATGAAGTTCAACAGTGGGAAATACATAGCCCTGTGCACTAATACAGGCTGGAGACAAACTGTATGGGAAAGAAGGCCGTGATCTTTGCAAAGAAGGCCGTGATCTCCAGGTGGAAGCCAAGATGCTCATGAGGCACAAATGTGTCCCTGCAAGAAAGAGTCCCAACAGCCTTCTGGGCTGCAGTGTGAAAAGCATTACCAGCAGGCTGAGGGAGATGATCCTTCCTCTCTACTCAGCACTGGTGGGACACATGTGGAATATGGGGTCTAATTCTGTCCTTGCCAGCAGAAGCAAACCATGGACATTCTATGGTGCGTCCAGGAAAGATGAACAAAAAGATGAACAAGAGCTTGGAAGATTTTTTTGTGGGGGGGAAGGAGGATAGTGTTTGGTCTATTTGGCCTGGAGAAGGTTCTGAGGACAGAGGGAGTGATGGATATTATTTCTTAAAATACCTGATAAAGAAGAGTGCTACAAAGATGTCATATATATCCAAGACCAAACTGCATATGTGTTGTCCCTGTTGTGCTCAGGGAGGTTATGTGAGACAATTTCCAGAGATTACTTTTGAACACAGTGGTTTCATTAAATAGGGTAAATGTAATTTGTCCATTGTTATGTAAAATTACTTTTTTTCCATATGGTTATAGCTATCTGAAAGTCTTAAAGGTGTCTTCTTTTCCTTATAACTCTGGAAATTATTTAGATTTTTTTTTTTTTTTCCCACGAAATAAACAGGTGTTTCCATAAGTGTGTTTTATAAAGATCAATCATCTGTCTACATTAACCTGATGGAATATATGACATTCTACATGATAAATTTAAATTTGTGTAGTACAGATTATGAAAAAATAGTCACCATTATTTTTCTGCTCTCAAAAGAATCCTTCTAATCCTAAAACCATTAGTTACTGTATTTTTCATTTAAAATACATAATGAAGTCTTATGTACTCCATTTCCCTGTAACAAGTGGGAACATAAAATGACTATATTACATTGCAGTAGAACTAATTCTATTGCTCATTGTTTTGGGGTTTTTTTATAAGGTAAAATAAGTGTTCTAGTAGTTCAAAGGTATTACAAGAATGCACAAACCAGTTTATCAATATAAATGCAATTTTATTTTATTGACCACAATTATTAAAGAGCTGATTTTAACATAAAAGAAAAATTTTAATGATATTACAAAAAGTGTATAACGACCAAAGCTACAGTATCGAGACTATTAAGACAAGGTAGGAAAGCCTGGAAATAGGTACTTTAATCTGCCCTTTGATGTAGTGCGGCCCTATCCAACAGGCAAAATATTTGCTCTTCCTAGGTAATTGTATTAAAACTCTAGAAATAATTTATCTCTGGAAGAGGTGGTTTCACATTCTGCATGAACCTGCAATTTGCATCAGAAGATGGAAAATCACTCCAAGCTTCCACTTAATTTGGTGATGGAATTTTAACAAGAGCTTCCCAGGTTTCCCCTCGGGCACATCATTGCTGCAGTTCTTTATATTTTGAAGGACATTGGGAAGATGCCTGCTGCTGAAGTATGGTGCAGTACACTTCAAGAGGACATTTCATTTGTAGCACAGCAAGATGGAATTTCCCAGAGGCCCTTCAGGGGATGTGTCATATAGAAGAAATACATGCCTACATGCAAGCACTGCCGCAAACTGTTCTCCTTTTGTACCTAGATGATTAAAACTGTCAATTTAATGTTTAATTTCTGTATTTAATTTATTATGCCTAATAGCTAGATATTTAAAGCAAAAATAAATGTGGTTTGCAATATCTTCTGGGCTTGAAATATTGCAGGTGCATGGGAGTCCCTTTGATATACACGTTGAAAATTATTGATAAGATTTAAAAGGGAAAATTAAAAAAAAAAAATCTATTCACTGGAGATTATAAATATTTATTTTAAATATTAATGTTGAAACAAACATTTTCCAAACTAGACCTACATCATGTGCCTGTTGTAAAGATTGGTGTTGTAATTTCCCTGTTTAGTGAACAATAGAAAGCTAAAGAGTCTGTAAAGAAACAGATAGCAAATTAATCTACCTCCTCCTTCCCAGGCAAGTTCAAGTGAGCACCAACAGTTTGGAAAATTCTAGCCATGAAAAATTATAACTATGAAAAGGCAACATTTGCTTCCCTTTGATTCTCTTCAAATCCTGTTGTGTTTGATTTGCAAAGGTTATATTTTCCTAAGGAATAGGTTAATTAAAGAAAAGAAATCAATTTCTGCTTGAATTTCCTTTAATTGAAGATTTAATTTCAATTTTTCTTATTGCAATATCAAACACAGGCAATCACAATTATACTAACACACACCAAAAAATTGCACTGATATAAAAAATTATCACTACAGTGGTATAAAAATTTGGTTTAATTCTCCCCTGCTCCTCTTCCTGTGAAAATCATTGCAAATTTTTTATTATGGCTTCTTAAAAGGAGTTTTTAAACAGCTAAACATGCACAAGGCTCATCATTCATGTTAATGAAAAACTGAAGTCAGTCTTGAAGCAGTGCAGATAATTTCTACTGGATTAACCAAGAGAAATTGAAGCCTTTTCAATGGAAGGAGATGGATAAGTGCACATATCTTTGAACCCTGTTCATGGACCAAGAGAGGCAGAGCAGAGTTACCAATCAGTCAGGAAGATACATCATTTGTTTACTGCACTAGTACATTCCACATATAAAAGCAGTTCAGACAGCTCAGAATGAAGTTGTGGGCAGATGATCTTGATTCTGCCTGCATCTATTCGTATACATATGTGCTCTAAGACAGTCAGACTTGTTCAGGTCCAAGAAATTAAGGCAAAGCTGGGAGATGATGTTTGTGTCCTATTGACCTTGCTTTTTTTCCCCCACTTTCTCTTCAAAGTTAAAAAATAACAAACCATAGAATCTTCTCAGGTTTATGGTGAGAAGAAGAAAGAAAAGATAAAATAACACAAGATATATTTTTTTAGGATAGGATTTTTAGGGAAGAAAAATGGAGTAATGGCCAGTTTTCCTTGTTCATATTTCACGATGTTTTGGGGTTCCAGGTATTATTTGTCTCTGCAGGTAGGGAAAAAAATTGCTTTGAAAATCCCTTGAAAACTCAGAGAAGGAACAGAATTTTTTTTTTTTTTCTGAAAATCAGACAATATTTCAACTGAGAGCAATGCAATTTCAGCTGATCCTATAAGAAAAGATTAAAGCCCTGCTCCTTTTTCAAGATACTTAATTTCAATCACAAAAAGGCTATAACATAAACCCAAAATTTGTGTAGCTATCAACTAACTGTGTAAAGAAAAGTCTACAATTCCCTATGCTTACAAGCTGGAATTCTTTGAGAAGGACATGCAGTCTAAGTTCTCATTTTATAGCCTTATTTTTAATTGAAGATTTAATTTCAATTGCCAAATTGTGATACTTATTTATGTTGGACTTAATCTGTTAAAGAGGGATTGGTTTCATAGAGTTGTTCAAGATTAATAATAGACTATCTGTCTTTAAGAAATTATATTGCTCTTATGATGTTTACAAGGGATCAGAGAAGCTCCTACCATTTTTAGCTTTTTGATGGCTAAAAAAATTTTTGTTTTAGTAGGGTTTTTTACAGCTTTGTGGCTTGAGGCTCAATCTGCAGAACATTTACTCTAACGTATAGAGTCTGAAACTATTTATAATGCACTGGCTGAAACATAAGCTGCAGAAAGGCAATTCTTCTTGTTCTGCTTTAAAAAAACATATTACTGTGCATTATCTATAAACACAGTGTGAGTTTCTATCATTTTTTGTGAAAGTGAAAAGGGATTCTTTTATCTAAAGTTCTTAGAGAGCCAGAAGAGAAATGTCAAAGGATAAAAAACTGTAGATTATTATCCTGATTGTTCAACTGTCAAGAATAAACAGTTGAGACAGCAAATTAGTCATTTGCAGATATTACTATAAGCATCAGCATGGTAACAGACTCTACAGCATGGCAGGAGTTAAAAGAGAGAATGAGGTCCCTGTGTCTTGTTGAAGATTCTAGCTTGCCTCTCCATTTCAGCCGTTTGCTTCCATTCATTCATACAAGACAGAGAATAACAGGAAAAAATATGAAAGACGATCAAATTCAGACACGTGGATTCTTGTGGCCTCAGGTATGTGCCCTCATCTATGTAAACATTTGTTATTGTTTAATGCAATCTATCCTACAGACTAGATAGGCATTTTAAAAGTAGAGGTTTCAAATAATTTGGCTCTGTGTCTTATAATCCTTCCTACTTGGGAATCGAAGAGAGTCTAAAAATATCTGCAATGCTATCACTTTTGCCTTCAAAAAAGGAGGAAACCTACAACACAACAAAATTAAAACCAACATCCTAATTAAAAAAAAAATAGGTTAATCAATAATGAAACTGTTTACAGCTTATTCACACAGTTATATGTAACAGAAAAATGCTGTTATTATTCATGACGTTGTATTGGAATTGCATGCAAGGTTTTAGTAGTGGGGGACCACAGGGGTGGCTCATGTAAAGAAGTGCTAGAAAGCTTCCCCTGTGTCCCACAGAGCCAATGTCAACCAAGATGGACTCACTGCTAGCCAAGGACAAGCCTGTCAGTAGTGACCGCAGTGCCCCTGGTATAATTATTTGATTTAAAATAATTATATGATTTACAAATGGGAAAGGAGGGAGAATATGGGATAGAAACAACCCTGCAGTCACCAAGGTGAATGCATAAAGAGAAGAAATAGGTGCACCAGGAACTGCAGCTGAGATTCCCCTGCAGCCCATGGTGGTCCTGCTGTACCCTGCAGCCCTTGGACGTCCATGGGGAAGCAGATACCCACCTGCAGTCCATGCAGGAGCGCTGACCAGAGCAGACAGATGCCTCAAGTGGGCTGTGACTCATAGGAAGACCATGATAGAGCAGGCTTCTGGCAGAACCTGTGGCCTCCTGAGGAGAGGAGCCCATGTTGTAGAAGCTTCTCTGGCAAGACTTATGAGACTGTGGGGGACCATGTTGACCATGTTTGTTCCTGAAGGACTGCATCCCATACAAGGGACCCACGCTGGACCAGTCAAAGAAGAGTTGTAGCCTGTGAGAAAACTCATAGATTTGATGGAGAACTATTTCCTGTGGGAGGGACGCCCACAGGTGATGAGTGTGAGAAGCTCTCTTCCTGTGGAAGAAGGAGCAGCAAAGACAATGTGGGATGAACTGACTGCAACGCCCACTCCCCATCTTCCTGTGCCACTGAGGGCAGGAGAAAGAGAAAATTGGGAGTGAATTTGAACCCCAGAAGCAGGGAGGGTTGGGGGAAATGTGGTTTTATGACTTGTTTTCTATTTTCCACTATCCTACTTTGATTTGATTGTAAATAAATTGAACTAATTTCTCTGACTTCAGTCTTTAAGTTTGTTTGTGATGCTAATTGGTGAGTGATCTCTCTCTGCCCTTATCTCAAACCATACACCTTTACTTATATTTTCTCTCCCCTGTCCAGCTGAGGATGGGAATGTTAGAGGGGCTTTGGTGGGCAGCTGGCAAACAAACAGGGTCAAATCACTACAGAATTAAAGTGTTTTCAGTGGAGACTGTGTGCAATCCAAGTCACAATTTACACTATTATCAAAGACCTTGATTTGGTTAACAAATAAGTTCCCTGTTTACTAGTTCTCCATCCTCTAAGGTTGACTATTTCCACTTTTCTGTTCCTCTATCATCGGGATCATTATTTGCTGCAGTGATTATATTGCTATTTTAAATCATATGGCCAGCATATATTTATTATGTTCTAGCTAAAGAGGTTCAGTTCCTATATAAATATATAATAATAAAGATAGACTTTCTCTTACACCAAATATTTGCAATTTCCTGGGACAGGGCGGGTCTAACAGAAAGGAGTTAAAGGCCTTTCCTAGTTAGGAAATGGTTTTGCACACTTACTGCTGCTCTCTTTTAGGCCATCAGACTACATTCAGAAGACTTCATAAACAAGTTAGGGGAATCCACTACAGTTACGCTGAAGTTTAGAGATGCAGTTAGCTCTAGGCATTTCTGAAAAGTTTTAAAGGCAATAGAAGACAAATGAAACTCCAGGGTTCATATTCTCAAACATAGTTTTGAAATATTGTTCAATATTTTAAGTAAATTGAAGAAACATCTATTGAATAGTTGTCAGTTTGATCAGTTCATACCTGAATCTAGGATCAAAGTACTCAACCCAATCAGGTTTCCTACCCCTAGTGCCAAAGTCACTTTGGATATATATTAGACATTTCAAAAGAAATTAGACATGAAAAATGTGAAGATAGGAATGTATAAATCTGCTGTAGGTTAAATTCAGTCAGTCGGGTTTCTATTATCTTACCCAGATGAATCCCCCTCCCTCTTCCCCAGCCCCCAGACCCTAGCTGAATACTCAGCTTTCAAAGTCAATGCCATTAATGCAGAAAATATTATATAGATTTAATTGGAAACCCCTCATCCAGACAGTGTAATTAATGACTTCTCTTTACGACAAGCAGTTGACAGCTTGTGGACTTACTTAAGCCTCAACGGTGATGGGTGAACTTCAAAGGTTTTGGTACTGGAATTATTATAGGGCTCTAAAACTTCCATGTTCATCTAAACATTTTATGAATTATCCAGATTTCCTGGTTATACAAGAAAACAGCCGTAGTGTAGTGAAAGCAGGCTCTATGATAGTTATGACATTCTTTTCTGCTCAGGTTGCTAACACCAGGAGAATACTTGGGCAAATCTACATCACTTCTCTAGTTACATCATTTTTGTAACCAGGGTTATGAAACGTACAAGCAGTTAAAACTGTATGTTGGGGCTGTGTGACCTGAGCAGTTATTATTTATTCCTTCTATTACAGTGATTCAGAAGCGGAAATTGGAATCCTGGCTGTAGTGTTTTAAGCAATGTACAAGCTTAATTTCTCACTAAGCCAAAATTTTAATCTCCATTGATTCTTATGAGGCAATAGTGACCATTAATAGAGGTCCCAAATGAAATTATGGATTTCTTTGTGGTAGGTGTGGTAGGTGCTGTTTGAGGCTAAGGCTTCAAACAAAACCCAGAAAAAGCAAGACATATGCGAATGCCCGTGTACTGAAAACACTTATTTGTAACTGTTCAAAATAGCTTTAATCACAATGGAGCAGAAATTCCTACGTGAAATTTGCATTTGCTTATGCTTATGCTTAATGCTACAAAAAACAGATTTATATTTTATTCCATTGCTAGAATAGAAATATAAGCAATTGATCTCACAATGAATAAGCTTATTTTGGAAAAAGACCCAGACTTAGATGCTTGAAAAGAGATGAAGTCAGAACATTCAAATATGTATTACCCTCAAGACGCTGTTAAACCTGTAAGCAGTCTGTGCGATTGGAGGTGACATTAGCTGCTCTTTGGCACGACTGCATCCATTTTGGGGAAATATATTGCTATGGTTTGCATTAGACCACATTTCGTCTTCTAGGTGGATATAAAGAAAAATGCTTATAGTAAAATCCCACATAGTTAATGGAAAGAGAAAGATTTTTGCAAGGTCCTCAGTTTCAGGCATGTGAATAACGTTTTCCCCTTTCAGTGGCAAGGCAAATAACAAAGACAAGGAAACCAGGCTTATTTGGTCCAATTACTGGAAAATCATCAATTAAGCAAGACTCAGTGTATTTTTGATGCAATACTCATACTCATGCAGTACAATAATGAAACAGGCTTGAAATTTTAATGATCAGTCTATTAAAAATATGTCAACTTTTACATATAGCATTTTTCTCAGAATCTCAGATTCAAATGCAGCCTTAATTAAATACCTTCATTCTGAGGTATTTTTTCCCAGAAGACATTATTCACAAACATTAAAGGCAGTCATCCTATGGTCTCTAAATATTGATTGTTTCTCTATTGCCACTGTTTTTAGAGGGGAGAAGTTGTGTGAGTGGAGACCCTTAAAAATACTGACAGTGACTTAAACACAACATTGATTTAACAATATCAAAGATTTTTTGGTTTTTTTTGGACTGCTTTTTACAACTCTTTTCAAATTCTCAGTAGTCACGTAGTATTTGAAAATCTAAAACTGTCCTTCTCTTTTGCTTATGTATGCATGGCTATTTATATGAAAAATTTTAAAGGAAAACTAGAAAATTTTATTGCTGGTATGGAAAACGGAACAAGATCTCAGCCTTGGACCACAGAATTCCATAAGAGATAACTGGAGCCTTGTTTGGTTCATGAGTGAAGGTTAGGGTCAAGAATATCACGGGATCTATAATAATTATCTATTATGTACTCTCCACATGACATTAAAGGTAGGCAAGCTTTTGTCTATGTACTCACAGAAAAACAGTATTCTGAAAACTTATTAGGCTTGCATCTCATTTGTATTTCTCATCTTACAGTCTTTTAAATTCAGCCTTCTGAACTGAGAAGGATCCTGTACACCTAAGGGATGGTTCCATGAGATGGTATTAGGTCATGATGTGATTGTGATATGGAAAGCTGGTATCTTTCCATTGCAGAAACATTTTATATGCTCCCTGTTTAAGTCAGAATTGAAAATAGGGTTAAGGGACACCATTCTCTGCAGAAGAAAACTCCAATTTGTCTGTTGTCATAAAAGGTCAATTTCCCTTTCTCATATGCTTTAACCCATGTTCTGTCTCCCAAAGTAATGAAAAATATGCAGTAAGACCTGTAAAGTTATTTCGTTATTAGGTTGCTATTTTTTTCCTTCCCTTTTAAATTATGTTATTTATAGGTAAAAAAAACCTTAAAAAAAATAAAATTGTTTTGTTGAAGACATTTTTCTTTTTAAATGGAACAATGTGATTAAAAAAATTAATTTTATTTTTAACTAGACTTTATAAGAACTGAGAAATCATCTTCTGTAATTTGGTGAAAGTAATGGCTATGATATCTCATGCAGATAAAACCAGTATGTCTGTGAAGACTTTACAAGAGAACAAGATCTGAAATACCAAGACTGTAGTGTAAACTGTAAGGAAGAAAGTTCCCAGATATTATATCTATTTTTTTCAAAATAGGGTAATAAGGAGATTAACTTTTCTAGAAATATGTATGTTGTATAGAGATACAGTGGATGAAAAAAACAGCTGATAATTTCCATGATACTTAAAGAGATACTAAGGAAATTTGGTGTTTCCTCTCTCACTGGAGATATTTCTGTGCTGCTTTGTCTTCAAAATAAAATATGGGGAAATCGTGAATAGTGTGTTAGTCTACATGTCTCTAATATGAAGATTATTTCTTTGACTTTAGTCCTATTTGATCTAATGAATTGTTTTATACCTCTTCTTCACAGGTGGACAAGATATGCTATTAAGGCAAGTAAAATATTTTGTCTGGAAGAAAGACATGGATGAATTTCACTATGAATTGTGTTTGATTCTAAAAATAGTCTCACAGTTCATCAACTTCAGTAACAATTTAAAGACAAAAAACAAGATCATCAAGACTTCTTCAGATAATCATGAATACTTAGGTAAATATGAACATTTTGGAAAGTTTATGTTTTATAAATCACAGTTCACCTTGGTGATGCCAGTAAAATAATATTTTGGTGATGTCAGTAAAATAATACTATTCATGCTAAGGTACTTTCCAAAGGGGTAAAACCTTTGAATGATAAAACCTTCAGTGAAAACCTTTCTTTGCATTAGAAACCAGAAATAAAGTTCATTCTATTTTTATTTTAGACTAAGTGGATATTTTCTCTCTATTGCAGACATTTACCATTTAAAATACAGGAAAATAACTTAAGAACTGGAATTATTGAATTATTTCATGATAGATGCAAATATTTGTTATTAATATATTTTTCTTTTTATTATTAGTTATATTACAGTTTTTCACACAGTAAAGAACAAAAATGTCACTATTTAACTTTGTCACAATTTAAGGAAGTCTAAAGACTAATGGATAGTAACTACCCAGTTGAAAGATGTCTAACTTTTGTGCTTTAATATAGGAAATTGCTCAGAGCTTCTTTATGAATAATATACTTACTGAGCTGGGTGCAGTGAAGCAAGAAGTTTGAATGCCTGCATATCAAAGACTGGTTTGGCTATTTGCATTATTAATGTCACCCACAAACGGCATTCCTAACAAGCAGTTACATGAGTTAAGATGAACATTACTTGCAATAAATTCAAAAAAGCTGTTACTGCTGAAATAAAATTCATGCACTATATTTCTAATTCCTCTATCTGTTAGCATATTATTAATTTCATGCACAGGAGATCACATTTTAAAAAGGTTTTCAGGTTGCTTTGAAGAAACAAGAATCATTCACTGGTCTTCATGTTTAGGAAGTAGTCCAGAGGTAAATACCAGCAACACAGACTTTTAGAATATTACCATGTGAGAGGGTGCCTGGGCATCCTTTAGATTGAGTCTAAGGTGTAGTTTCTATTGTTGTGTTTTCTATCATTCTATTGTTCTTGATACCTTCATGCTAAGGTACTTTCCAAATGAATGAAATCACTCAGCTTTTCTTCTATTATATTACATTTTATATGTGAATAAATATGAGAACAAGGAAACCTTGGTTTAGACACTTCTGTTCTTCTCAAAAAAGGTAATTTATCTGCAAAATCTGTGTCCTTCTATTTAATTTTTTTTTTCTCCTTGGATGGCTTGTTTTTTTCTGAATTCCTACTCTAAAACAGGTGGATCTCACTTCACCTATCTTGTCTTAGTTGTCTGCGTTGTTTCTTGTGCTCTAGTTTATGCATAGTCACACATCAGCTATTTATAATAGTATTTTGAACCTTAAACTGTTTTAATAGTTGACCAATTTGCCATAGACTGAATTCTTGTGTAATTTTACTTTATGCTTTGGAATACTAGATTATGACATTAAGTTGGCCCATGGAAAAGCAAAGAAGTAGGAATTAGGGGAAAATAAATCAGGGAGAAGATGACAAGAAGGAATATTATCAATGCTGAGAAAGCAGGTTGAGAGGAGTCTGTCTCAAGCATCACACATATTGACACAGACTAGGGAAAAAACCAGATCTCACCGTAGGTTCATTTCAGAAAGATACTAAGCCAGATTCTTCTCAGAGTAACACAGTAAAAAGAGGAGAGACAACAGTCATGGTTGTGACAACTGAAATTGGGATGCACATGTAAGTAAAACAAAATAAAAAAACCCAAACATTAAGTGATGTTTACTTAAACTTTCAGAACTGAACAAGGCATGACCATAAGCAACCTTGTGTAAGTCAAACACATCCATGTTCCAAGCAGGATTTTGGTCTTGGTAGTTTACAGAGGGCTCTTCCAATATTAGTTTTTATGTGAAACCTGGTAGATGATAAATAAATTTTCTCTTTGTGGTATTATTTTGCTTATTTTGTTAAATTTATGGCTGGTATTAAAATATGGAGCAGTTTGTTGTTGCTAGGAGGAGTATCATTTTGTAAATGTTTCTTAAAAAAATCTGAAATGCCAAATCTATAAATATTTCATGTATTATTTATTTAAGAGTTGCAGGTAGAAGTATATGAAAAAAGGGGACACTTCAGCTACATGAATGATATACTCACAGATATATAAAAATTCTACTAATAGAACAATATCCTTTGATATTGACTGTCAACATCAGTAAAATTATGCACAACTAATGTGGTGCTTTATCAGTATTGACCTCTTTGAAAATTCAGCATTTAAGTTTCCTTAAAAAATAATTGCTGTGGGATTCTGGTACTCTCTATCTTTAGATAACCATAAATCCTTTTTCCTAGGTTGCTCAGTAACTTTTTGTCCTTAGCTTGCTTTTGCATTTCTATAGAGAGGGTCAAATATTTTCATCCACATCTCTCACATTTTATTCCCTCTAATCTTTCCTTAATTGCTCCTTATAAAAGTCCAGTTAGAGTTCAGAGTACAGCTAATAGACATTATGCATTTAGCAAAACTTCCCTGTATTTAATTGTGAAGTCCTGCAAAGATAGATTATGCCCCTTATAATTGTTTTTTAATTAGCATTCATATTTAGAAATAAAATATGTGAACATTATGGGAAAAAAAAGAGAGTTTCTTTCTGATGACTGACTAATTTTCCTGCTATAGCTTCTTTCTCAGTAAATAAAGCAAAAACACAACATCACTTATTTATGGCACAATGTGCAACAGGATACTCCAATATAGGAATGTGTTGTTGGTTATATTTTCCTAAAATGGCTTTATTAGTTCCCCAAATAATTATTTTCAAACATTGGCTCACAAATGTATATTAAAATTATATCTGAAGGACAATGGCTGTGAACCCTCTTTCTACTGGCCTTATCTTTTTCTCTTTTGTAGGGAAAAAGAAATACAGATTAATTTTAATAGAAAATAGAGCATATATATATATATGCTAATTTCCCTAAAATCCTATCCTGTGTCAGTTCTAAAGCGAAGACAGCAATTAAAAATATAAATACAATAGAGGGAAATGAGATGCTAAGAGGCAAATTAAATACCAATTAAGAATGATGGCAAATGGATTTTGTAGGAAACAAAAAAACAAATGTTATGAAATGGAAAACAGGGTTGGCATAACTAAATAGAAGAAGATTTTTCTAAATTCTTCTAGGAGTAAAAATACTGTAATGCCACAAAAGAGAAGACCATTAGTAGGTGGACACTAAAATAGGAAGGAAGG
>VZRN01004311.1:0-10996 GCA_013397935.1 Dasyornis broadbenti
GCTGCTGGTCAAGAGACAAAGTGAGGGGAATAATGAAGAGTGAAAGCGCTGGAATTAATGAGGAGTGAAACATAATGTATTAACGTGGCACTCTACACTAGCAGGAACGTTTTTGTTTCCTTGTTGCACCGGCCTTTAGATCCCAGCAATTTGGATGCCATCTGCACCTACAGCTGTTATAAAATTGCTGTATCAAATGGGAAACACAGGTTTCCAGCCACATGGAGAGACAGATTTGAAACTGGACAGGCCTCAGGTATCTATGCAATGTTACCACCATAAAGGCCTCCTCCATTACTGGCTGGAAGAGAAAGGCCTTGAGGACTGAACTTCCAAAGCAGTCCCTCAATGCTGTCCCTGGTGCATTGTCGCTGACCACTTGACCGCCTGGTTGGCCAAGCAGGCGACTTGATCAGTGCCTGGTCACCGCTGAAGGGGTGCACAGCCTGGCCAGCTTAAACAAATGCCTGTGGTAAATGCTTCTCCGGCTCCCTGGGTAGCTGGCAGCAGTCGATAGTAACTGTAGCAAAAGCAGCAGGAACGAAGAAGCAGGGAAGGACTTTTTCTGCACAGTTCCCAGGTCTTTATTCCCTGCCCCGGGGGACAGGGGTTCCAAGGTCAAGGAAGGGGGTGCAGAGAAAGAGCAAGGGACGTGGGTTACATGAGGTTTTATACGGGGAGGAAAAGGGGAGGAGAAAAGGGAAAGCACCAATGGGGAGATGACACAGGGTAACAAGGAACCAATAACAGGAGACATAAGGAGGGGCTAATACAACTAAACCAATGCGGATACAAAGAACTCAGAAATCTCCAGAAGGAGGGGAGGAGACTCCTGGAGCCGGGGGAGGAAACTTAGGTGGATTGGCCACCCGGAGGAGTGGCTGGCCCTTCAGCACCGCCCTCAGTGCCACTGTCCGGAACAGGGTCTGCCCACTGAACCTTATCATTAACTCAAAATTTAAAAGCCTCTGGAGCAGAACCCTTACTGGGAGCGGGCTGGGCTGCCGCCACCTCCCAGGTAACAACCCGGGTCACCGCAACATCTCCCCCTTTTTTGTTTGTTTAAATTAAAATTTGAACACAAGTTTTCTTAAAAGATAAAGGGTAAAACATACCACCATAATTACAAAGAGGGTAAAGAAAATGTCCTTAATAAGGGATGCCCACCATCCCGAGAGTCCCTGTCTCAAAAAGAGACTCTGCATCCAGTCCCTTGATTATTCTTTTAATTGATGGATCAAGTCCTGCATCTCTTGTATTGTTCATACAGTCCAGCGCAGGTGAGAAGAGTCAAGGACACTCCCAAGATGGTGTTGGACTGTGATGTGTGAAGGTGGGCCAAATCTAAGTATAAACAAAACACAGATAAAATTAGTTTACCAAAATAACTCAAAGGTATAGGCTGGGAAAAACCTGGAAAAGAAAAGGAGGGGCAAAGGTTAACTTAAAGGAGCTTTTTGACGTCGTCGTCTCCAGGCCACCGTCGTGACCTGCTCAGACGTGGGATGAGTGAGGTAGGGCTTGACCCATTTTGCTGGAATCCATCTCAATCCCTGGGGGGTGGACACGCTGGCATAACCTCGTCCCCAGGTGATGAGGTGGTAGGGTCCTTCAATTTGTTGAGTCTCTGGGTTTTTAACAAGAACCTTAGGGTTCTCTTTCAGTTTGTGCTTTCCAGAGTTGTTGAAATGTCTGAAAATTGGAGGCTCTGGATCCTCAAAAGTACTGTTCAGGAAGTTAATGACAAACAGAGCTTTGGACAGTCTGAGGATGGGTGAGTTTGTTCGTAAGGTGGCACTCTGTTGTTTCAGGACCTTCTTGAGATTTTGATGAGCCCTCTCAATGATGGCTTGCCCGGTTGGGGAATAAGGAATGCCGGTGACATGGTGAAAGCCCCATTGTTGAGAAAACCTTTGGAACTCTTTGGAGGAGTAGGTGGGACCGTTGTCGGTTTTAATTTCCTTAGGGATGCCCAGCGTGGCGAAGGCTTGCATCAGGTGTTTTTCGACGTCTTTTGCTTTCTCTCCGGCGTGGGCGGAGGCATACATGGCTCCTGAAAAGGTATCCATGGTGACGTGGACGTACTTCAGGCAGCCAAATTCAGGAATGTGTGTGACATCCATTTGCCACACCTCCCCGCTGTTAATGCCTCTGGGGTTTACCCCGCTGCCAAGAGATGGTAGTTGGTAAGTTGGGCAGCTGGGGCATGTCACCACAATGGCCTTTGCCTGGGTCCGTGACAGATGGAACATGAGGACCAAGGCTGGCACATTTTGGTGGTACATGGCATGGCTTAGCTTCGCCTGCTCAAACATTAAAGGGAGCCCGGCAAGCTCTGTTGGTGCTGCCAGGACATCGGCCTTCCTGTTGCCTTCAGCGATGACACCTGGCAGTTCGATGTGCGACTTTACATGCATTACATAAAATGGTTGCTCTCGGTGGGAAATAAGCTTTATCAGCTTCGAGAGCAAGCCGTTAATTTTTGGGTTCGAAACTTCTTTTAGGAGACCATTTTCAGCTCTCATAGTTACGCCAGCTACAAACGCCGAATCGGTTACCAAATTGAAAGGTTCAGAGAATCACTCAAACGCCCCGACGACAGCTGCTAGTTCTGCAACTTGAGGTGATCCAGAGACCACCTCAACATCAGACTCCCACTTCTGAGTCTTGGGGTTTCTCCAAGTGATGACCAACTTGTGAGATCTCCCTGAGCCATCTGTAAAAACGGTCAAGGCATTTTTGAGGGGTTTCCTACTCTGAATTTCTTTTGGAAGAATGTGAAAAGCCTCATTAAAAAGTTTATGTTTCGGAAAATGACTGGAGACTTGTCCGGGGGTAACTATCTAATGCGAATTGCAAATTTATGTTTGTTTGAAGTATGTGTTCCAATTGGTCCGCGATAATTGGGAGATAAATCCATGAAAAGTCGTCACCGGTGAGCATACGAAGTCGGGCTCTACCTTTAATGATGAGCTGTGCCATCAGCTCTTGTGGCATTGTAATACTTTTGGACAGTTGGTGCGGCAGGAACACCCACTCGATGATGACAAGGGAGTCCTTTCGCACCTCGTCCCATTGGAAGATGAGGCTGTGGAAGTGTGGTGCCTTACCTAAAATAATAAGCTGGAATGGCAGGTAAGGTAGATACCTATGGGCCTGGCGGTGTGTAATTGCCTCCCCACTTTCCTGATGGCATCCCTGGCTTCAGGTGTTAACGTTCTTGGAGACGTTGGGTCCCCAGGTTAAAAAGTGGAGCTTGGTTGTAAGTCCCAACCAGGGCCTCACCCAGTTCAGACTGCTGCATAATTGATGTAACTCTTGTAAAGTCCGGGGATTGTTTTTGATGGTTATAGGTTGCGGAGTGATGGTGGTCTCGGTGATTTTGAGTCTGAGGTAATTCCAGGGACTTGTCCTCTGGACTTTCTCCAGCTGCAGTTCAAAGCCCTTGGCTTCCAAGGCCTCTATAACCATCTTTAAGGTCCAGTTCAGGTAGGTGTCGTTGGGGCAGCAGACAAGCACATCATCCATGTAGTGCAGGATGATGGCTTTCCCTGCCCTGGCACGGATGGGCGACAGAATTTTTGCAATGTACCATTGGCAGATGGTAGGACTGTTCTTCATGCCTTGCGGCAGCACCCACCAATGGTAACGTTGCACGGGAGCTTCTCGGTTAAAGGTGGACACCGAGAAAGCAAACCGTGGCGCGTCTTCGGGGTGGAGAGGAATTTGGAAGAAGCAGTCCTTAATATCTAGAACTGCTATCTTCCAATGTTGTGGTAGTAAGGAGGGCGATGGCATGCCCAATTGGAGAGGCCCCATGTCCTCAATGACCTCGTTTATTTTACGCAGGTCGTGAAGGAGCCACCACCTGTCCTTACCTGGTTTCTTGATGACAAAAACCTGTGAATTCCAGGGGCTNTTGATGACAAAAACCTGTGAATTCCAGGGGCTGTTTGTTGGAACGATGTTCCCTTTCTCCAATTGCTCCTCCACGAGTGCGTGGAGTGCTTTTAATTTGTCCTTTTTCAGTGGCCACTGGTCCACCCAGACTGGTGAATCTGTAAGCCAATTTAGTTTCCGGGTGTCGCACTCCACCCCAGTGGCCACACTTAGAAATCCTGAGTTTTAGGGCCGATGGGCATCGTCGTGCCCCATTGGGACATGGCATCTCTCCCCCACAATGTGAATTTAGTGTCTAATACAAATGGCCAAATCGAAGCAATTTGTCCATCTGGACCTTCAATTTGGATAAGCTGTTTAGATTGCCATGCCAATTGTGTCCCCCCGATCTTGGAGACCACGCCCTGCGGCTGCAGCTCCCATCGTGACGGCCGCTTGTCAGATGGGATGACCGTCACGTCCGCGCGCATGTCCATCATCCTGCTTACACTAAGGTGTTCTGCTCCCTGGCGCAGTTGGCATTGCACCAGGGGCTTGTCACTTCCTACGACTTCTGCCCAACAGATACTTGGTGTTAAATCACCTGTAGGCAGAAGTCCTGGCAACAAAACGGCCTGGGCGATGACTTGGCCCTTCGGTAGGAAGTAGGGAGGATGGACACATCGCGCCAGGAGGGCAAAGCCCCCACCCGAGCCTGGTCTTGTTAGCTCAGGAAGGACTTCAATCCCCGCAGGTGTCTGCTGTGGATCCCCAACAAACAAGTATGACAAGTCCAGTATGTTTTTATTCATCTGCTGGAGGGCGACTGGAATGATTGTCCATTGGGTCGATGTGAGTTGATGTGGTTCCTCACATGCCACTCCCAGCCGCCGTCCAAATGTCTGTGATCTCTGTTCAGGTGTCGGTGTATTTCCAGCTCCATTTTTGTCCTGGCACGGAGCTGGCTCACGCTTCTGCCTCAGTTTCCCCACTGTTGGTCAGCTGGGGAAACAGACTCTGGTGCAGGTTTATTGTTAGATGTTATTAGGTGTGCCGGTGCCTTGCACACCCGCGAAGTGTGGCCTCTCCCCCCGCACCTGTAACAGATCAGAGGCCTTTCCTCCGTCGGTGTTATTGCCCCACCCACTGCTAAGGTTTCCGGTCCCACCCGTCTGGGATTCCCCCTTCTTTCAATTTTAGAGTCCGATTGCCTCATTTGTGCTTTGATTTGAACTTCCCGAATTAAGCAGGACAGCGTGGGAGGTGGTTCAAGGGGAAGACTCTGGATCACTTGCTTGCAGGGCTCGTTAGCATTGGCCTTCACAAGCTCAGTGATCATCTGCTCCCTACTTTTAGGGTCTTCCACCACCCTTTCCACGGCTGTCCGCAGTCTGTCGACAAAAACGACAAATGATTCATTTTGGAATTGCCTAATTTGTGTGTAATTTACAAGGGGTGCCAATATAGGGGGTAATTGTAGGAACACCATTTGTGCTACATCCCGGATTGCAACTAGTGCTGCTTCCAGAATGGCCTGCGCCTGGTTTTGGGGTTTCTCCCATAACCCCTCACCTAATAGGTGGTCCATGGATAATCCCTCACCCCCAGGCTCTCTTTGAAGGATCAGGAGTAGTTTTTCTAATTGCGATTACCAATTATCTGTCCACATCTGAAACTCAGATGGGGACAGTAAACATTGAAAGAAATTTTCAAGGTCTGTAGGGACCATAATTTGGTCAACAATAGTTGCTTTTAAGAGAGTCCTAAAGTAAGGACTCTCCCTCCCAAAATCCTTCTGACCTTTGCATAAATCCTTCAGGGTCTGGGGATCAAAGGGCTTCCACGTGGGGTTATGAGTCTGTTCTGAATAGGTAACCAGCGTGGCAAAAGGTGCTCCAATAGGGTCCAGGTTCCGGGAACCCAGGCCCCTGCATCCAGCTGAGGGAGCCTGAAAGCCGGATGGGGGGGGGGCGTGGGAACCGGAAACCGGAGCCACAGGGGCGGAGCCAGAGACCAGAAGGGACATCGAAGGGGTGGAGCCAGGACCCAAGGGGGTGGAGCCCAGTCCCGGAAACCCAGGGGCAGAACCCAACCCAGGGGTGGAGCCCAACCCATGGGAAACCAGAACCGAAGGGTCCTGGGTGGAGCCTCGGTGATGGGTGAAGTTTTGGGGGAAGGAGGAGCCCAACATCGAGGGAGGCGGGACCAACGTAGAGGGAGGAGGAACATAATCAGAAATAGATGTAAAAGGAGGCAGAACATATTCGGGAAGGGGTGGAGCATTAGGGAGGAAAGGGTTGAGGGGAAAAGGGTGAAAGGGATTTTGGGACCAAGAAGGGGTAGCCGCCACGTGGCGGCCTCCGTCTTGAGGGGAACACGAGGCAGGGAACAAAAGAGAAGGGGAATCGCCATTTTGGGGGACAACTTTGGGTTTGACAACTGGGGAAACCGAAAGGAAAGAGGGTTTTGGGGAAGGATCCGAAATGGGCTGGCCAGGCTTGTCCCAGCAAGGAGACTGGGGAGGCTGAGGAGAGTCAGGGAGACAGTGGCTGCCCTGTGCCTGTTGGCAGTTTGCAACTCCTCGCCTTTCCAGTGTAGGGGAAGAGGGTTTAGGTGCAGGGGATGAAGGAGAGAGGGTAGAGGATTTAACTGGGGAAGAGCCTTTGGGGCTTTTTGCAGCTTTCCCCTCGGGAGGACTAAGGGAATCGCAAATTCAAATTAATAGGGAGAGAAATTTGGTGGTAGAATCATCCCTTGAAGCCTGGAGCGGAGTCATCTTCACCCCGACTTCCTTCCAAAATTTGATGTCCCTAGTCCTCTCGGGGGAAACATTAGGGAAAGTTGCAAAAAGTCACCAAACAAACCTTTTCAACAACCCCTCAGAAAACCTTTTACCACCCCGCCAAGGATACCCACAACTTGGAAATAAACTTCCCTTTGGGGCGAGGAAAGCTTTGAACCCATTTTTAGAAATTGATAGAAAATTCGCATGCCCAAGCTTCACCCTACCCAGAGGAAAAAGGAGAAAAGAAAAAGGCCCCTGGACCAGATAGCATCCCTGGACACAAAAATCAAAGGAATACTCACCAATCAAAAAACTCCCGTCCAGGGAAATAAAATCCTCTGGATAGGTTCCCCGCTGCGGAGCCGGTCTCCTGGGTCCTGGGAGGTTGTTGGCTGTACCCTGGGAGCACCGCTGTGCACAAAACAGCATGCTTCACTCAGGGGTGCGGCTCTCCGAACGCTGATGTGCAAATCCTCGGGTCTGAATGACCACAGCAAATCCTCGGGTCTGGATGACCACAGCACTGTCTGGAGTGACCTTCTGACGACGGTCAGAAGGCCTCACGTTGGGCGCCAGCTGTCGCTGACTACTTGACCGCCTGGTTGGCCAAGCAGGAGACTTGATCAGTGCCTGGTCGCCGCTAAAGGGGTGCGCAGCCTGGCAGGCTGAAACAAGTGCCTGTGGTAAATGCTTCTCTGGCTCCCTGGGGAGCTGGCAGCAGTCGATAGTAACTGTAGCGAATGCAGCAGGAACGAAGAAGCAGGGAAGGACTCTTTCCAGGTCTTTATTCGGGGAGGAAAAGGGGAGGAGAAAAGGGAAAGCACCAATGGGGAGATGACACAGGGTAACAAGGAACCAATAACAGGAGACATAAGGAGGGGCTAATACAACTAAACCAATGGGGATACAAAGAACTCAGAAATCTCCAGAAGGAGGGGAGGAGACTCCTGGAGCCGGGGGAGGAAACTTAGGTGGATTGGCCACCCGGAGGAGTGGCTGGCCCTTCAGCACCGCCCTCAGTGCCACTGTCCGGAACAGGGTCTGCCCACTGAACCTTATCATTAACCCAAAATTTAAAAGCCTCTGGAGCAGAACCCTTACTGGGAGCGGGCTGGGCTGCTGCCACCTCCCAGGTAACAACCCGGGTCACCGCAACAGTGCATCAAGGAAAATACCATCAGTTTAAGAATCCTTTAAAACAGGATGGCAGAAGCTGTGGGTATGTAGGACTTTTCTCATTAAGTATCTCTCTTCACTCTTCAAAGGCAGCAACTATGGGAATACTATGATGCAGAAAAGCCATAAATGTTGGCAGAAAATTACTTAAATAAGATAAATTCCTCACTAAGAAAGGGACAGAAATCTTGCCTTTTCCAAACAATATGTGGAAATTTATTTCATGAACAGATTAGTGAGTCTGCTGCGCTGTGCTACTGCCGGCTGTTTTTCCCTTGTCTTTGATGTAAAATCCCTTCAACTTGATACAGTGAAGCAAATCTCAATATAGGGAATGGACTTGGCTCAGAGAATATGGATAGAAAGATGAAAGATTGTGTTAGGATCAAAAAGGTGAATGGTGAAGATGAGAGAGTCTTGAAACTAAGAAAGAATTAATATAAAATAGAAAGAGGGGAGAAGGTTTCATGTTTTGTATCTGTGTTTTTCCTGAGATCAAAGGGTACTGTGTATTTTGAATAAGCTATAAAACTCCCTCAGATTGGAGATTTGAAGAGACAGTTGTCCAGTTTCAGGTACATCAAGTAGAAGATGAATACCCCTTTCCACAAGAATTCCCTTTCCCCAGGAATTCATCTGTTTGTATTGAATGGAATCTAATTGGAAAAGGTGAGAACCAAGCAATTCTGCTGGAGCTCAAACTAATGAATTGATGCAATTAATCAAACCTGCTGACCATATGAAACAAGAAGAGAAAACCATGAGGGGATTTAAAAAAAATAAGTAGGTTTTAAAATTTAAAAACACTTTAAAGCTTTTTTATACTTTATGGTGAGCACTTGACATTTGGCCCATGGTGAATGCACTTGAGCCGAGTTCCTCAGCAGAGCAGTCATGAGAGGCAGGCCAAGAGCCGAGCAGGCACACAAATGGACTCACTGCTTGGCTCTGAGGATTGCCTGGGCACTGCAGAGGAATTTCAGCTAGTCAGACTTGTATATCTCTGCAGAAATAATCCTCTGTATTCATTAGCAGTGGGTTTCCTCAGGAAGAAAGACCAGTGCAGGAATTTTGTCATTTGTTCATGATGAGATGCTGCATGAAGCTGGGGAGGACAGATGGGCAGTTGTGACATACCTGTGTTCAGACTTGAACAATCTGATTATATGGCTACCAGAAGACCTACTGGGAAGCCAGACACTGATATAGTGGCTTTGTTAGCCTGTGTCTTGCAGGGCTAAAATTGCCTGTTTGGCTTCAGCTTTGTTCCTGAGGAAGTGCTTAGGTGTCTTTGCATTGGGGTCTCCATGTGGTCCTTCTAGAAAAAATTGTTTGCTAAGGCTCAGTGCTGTACAAACACTGCAGCAACCTGAGTTAGTTGGGCTGATGCTACCAAAACGACCTGTGCTGCTAAGGTTAGCCAGGAAGCAGCAGAAAAGCAGTAATCACACAGTGGTGATAGCAGAGAGTGGCTAACTGGGTATTTGAAAGGAAGGGATGCTCAAAGTCTTGTTTCTCTCTCAGTTCCTTTCCATCAGCTCAGGTGTCCTTGTTCCCTCTTCTCCATACCCTCTGAAGGTAGGAGAGAGTGGATGCAAAGCTGTGTGTGCTCCTCCCAGCTTTGCTTCCAGCCCTTGTCCTCCTCCACAGCACACCATGTGGAGCTGAGTCAGATCCCTTGGTGCTTCAGAGGGCAGCAGGAGCTGAAAGAATTGGAAGATCATGGGCCAAGATCATAGGTTGCTAATGTTCATGCCCATGTTGGCCTGGTAGCCAGGGAATTAGCATTTGAATTAGCCCACAGGCCATTAGCTGTCCGTTCTTCTTCAAACTTTATAAAGGATTAATTAATAATGCCATGACAGGAACTCAATAAAATCCACTGAGAAACATGTTTTCAGAAAAATCAGAGAAAAACACTTTGTAGTTCTTTTTGCATGTCTTTCTGGTCATAATACCATGGTATTTGAATAAAACTAGATGCCTTTCATTAGTTAAGTGGAAAAAATCCAGTTCAAATAATGGCTTCAGAAAAGGAATTAAATTGTCTTCTCTCTGTGAAAAGACTCAATTTTTACCATATGCTTGAGACCAGAGCTGCAAGAATATACCCACTGCTGTCTTGTGCTCTACTGAGCAAGTTGCATTGATAATCCTGATTTGTGCATTCAAATTCTCATATTGAAAATTAAAATGGCTTTTTTAGTTTAGGGTTTTGTTTTTTTTTTTTTTTTTTGGTTGCAAAGAATGTGACAAGACTAATTATTTTAATGCATCTGGATAACCTGTTTCAAATGACTCTTTAATCAGTTTTATTTAGCATAATTTACATCTGCATTTTATATTCAGCTTCATTTGTACTGCCACATTACACTTCGACTTTGTATGACATAAATATTTCTGTGCTAAACGCTCCAGAGCTTTGATTATTTCAGGGCCATATATCAGAATGGGATTAATGACAGGTTTGGAGGAAATAGGGCATTTAGTGCATTAGTAAGAATCAGAAAGTCCTCCATGCAATCAGTGAGTGGTTTTTGACTTTCTTCTTTGCTGCTTTCTTCCTTTTTCTTCTCCTTTCTCTTTTAATGCCAAGTTGTATAGATACACAATGAGGCAACAGGTGGCTTCTTGAGGTCACTGGCTTGGCTTCTCATGTTTATTTAGTAATAAAGTTCTAGCCAGAGACTTTCAGCTTTTAAAATTGATTTCCACAATGTAGTTGGGAAAGATCAGATAAAACAACCAAGCAAGGAAAAAAAATTTCTTTTGTGTGTCATCATTTAACCCCAGCCAGCAACTAAGTACCATGCAACTTCTTACTCAGTTCCTCATCCTCCCCTGGACACTGGTGGGGTGGTGTTACAAACCGGTTTAAATACAGAAGAGCAAAGAAAATTAAGTCTGTGAATAAAGCAGATCAAATCCAGAAAGATTCAAAATATAACTGAAAAACATGATTAAAACCAAATGAGGTTAGGTGTTGGTGCCAAAAATTGGATATATTGTATTTAATAATAAAGAGGCAAAGACAAAGAAAGAGAAAAGAAAGAAAAAGAAGTGTGCATAGGGGGTGGAGGGGGACAGAGATAGAGTGACAGGGGTTAGATAGAAACATTTCACCCTTCTGGTTGTCCCAATGACATCTCATTGCTC
>VZRN01004312.1:3407-47694 GCA_013397935.1 Dasyornis broadbenti
TAGGGAGGCACTGGGTTAACTCAAAGCAGCTCTTTCTCTGTAAGTAGATTTAGTAACACATCAGTACTGCCAGTGCTATTGCTTCTGTTATTGATATACAGCCAACCTTTGTCACACAGATTTTGTGTTAATATTTTATTCTGCATCCTAAAAAGGCAAGAAATTCACTGCAAGAAGAGTGGGTCTGTGTTCTGCAATGATAAGGGTTAAAAGAACTGCCTTCACACTCTGGGTGCTTGTCAAGACAAGCTGAAAAGAAGCAGAGGTCTGTGAATCAAGGTTATTTGTTTGCATTCTTTCAGTTATCTCTTCCTTGGCAACTGGAGACATTTTCGAGAAACTGTCATAAACTGTGCTGCAGTTTGGCATTAAAAGCTATAAGAAGAGTGAAAGATACCATTTTCCACTAACATGCACATCATGGGAAATTATTTAAGGGTAAATGAGAAGACATAGGAATGTCACGTATAAAAAAAAAAAAGAAACTGTTTTTTACAAGGAATTCTACAAAAGTAGTAGCATACTGGAATGCTGCTCAACTTGCTTCTCTTTAAAAACAAACAAAAAATCAGGCTTTTTTGTTCAAGAAATCCTCATCTTCTAACCTCCTATTCTGCTTGAGCTGCAGTCTAAAACCCTAATAATCTTAACCTTTCAAACTGATTTCATCAATCTTCATTCCGTTCTTCGGTGTAGCAGATCTCTGCCTGTTTTTCAGCTGTGTCTCATATTACAGGATGTAGTCTTCAGTTCCAGTTTCACACAGTGTTGTACCAGCCATGATTTATTTGCTTCCCCCGTGCTACAATCCCATGCTCCAATTCTTTCTTAAACCTTATTTACTCTTTCTTAATACTCTCTTTTAACTGCTCAAGGCAAATAAAGCAATGTTTACTTTGAATGGGTCAATAACAACTTACAAATAGTTTAAAATCTATTTTCTGGGCTTCCTAATATATTTGAGTTGGAATAGTAAGTACATGCTTCAGATAATGAGTGGCTAGGACTTCAAAATGATATTAATTAGCATAGAATCAGAACAGTTTGGATTGGAAAAGACATTTAAAAATCATTTAGCCCAATCCCCCCTACAATGAGCAGAGACATCTTCAACTAGGCCAGGGATGTCTTGCTCAGAGCCCCATCCAACCTGATCTTGAATATTTACATGGATGGGGCTGCCACCACCTCCCTGCACAACCTGTTCCAGTGTTTTACCACTCTCATTATAAAAAACTTCTTTCTTATATCTAAAAGAATATGTTAGATTAATATTATCACATCCAAAGCTAGATAGATCTGTGCATTTAAGAAAATAGATTTTATAATAAAAAACAAAGCATTCAAAATCCATATTGTTTACTGACAGTTAGGCCACCTCTTCCCAGCATGAGAAAGATTTTGGTAAGATTGCAGCTCTTCTACTGCAATTTTTTTTTTTTTAATTAAATGATTCTCTATGTCTCCAGGGAAAAAACTCACTGCATTTCTCTAATGACTGTGGGGCTGTTTCAGTTTCATGTCTTTCTAAGAAACTAATTCTTGCCTTCTGAAATTTCATAGCATTGATTGCTAAACACATCAGCTTTCCTCTCTGGGATCTTAAAAAGCATTAAGATTCCAACAGGCTCTTTCCACTCATTCTTCACCACTTCTTTTGCCCCAACTCCACTTCTGAACCCTGGCACCAAAATACACTGGTTACATCTTCCTAAATTATTTAAAATTAAATCTAGATAATTTGGAGTTTATTTGCTGTAATAGAAACAAATTCATTTTTAACACACTGTCACAGAAAACTATCTAAACTGGATTGAGTCTGAGCAAAGCTTGCAAGGTATGAGCAGGCAGGGCTGACCTCCAGTTGGAGCAGTTGCGATGCAAATATGAAAAGATCTTTTGATGGCTGTGTGCAGCCAAACAGAGAAATAGACCTTTTCTCACCTGCTTCCACACAGAAATTAGGAGTTTGGCACAGACAACACAAAAATTTAAAGCTTCATGTAAGTGACATCCAGTAAAATGGGCTGCATCTCTCTGACACAAACACTAACAGAGGTATAAGGAGTTAAGGTGATTTTCCTACCAGCTGGTCCAGGGCAGATACTGACAGCACAAATTGCTATCAGCAACAGCACAGACAAAGAAGAGTTGGAGCAAATGTCTTCTGTCCCAGACTGAGTGCCGAGATCCAGCAGATTCCAACTCCCATGTCCAGCTGCTCTGGGTGAGGCTTGTGGCAGACTGTCCAAGGCCACCAAAACCAGATTCCTCTTCTAAGTTCAGATCCTGGAGCAGAGCCAGATTCATCAGATCAGAAGTTCAGTGCTCCCCTCACTACTAGTGCTTCCCAGGTCAGTACACAGTCAAGGTTAGTGTACAGTAGGTCGCCCTCCCTTTGTCTCTATTAACCCTTTGCCCCCTGCCCCACTCATTCTAACAGCTCCTGAATCTTTTCCTGCAAGTCAAAGCCAAAGTGCACCATGGCCAAGGTAGCTGTCACTGCAACCCAGAGGTTCAAGAAGTCACAGGTGGGGAGGTGGTGGGGCAGGACTGCTGGCCTCCCCCCAGGTAGTTTTGCCAAAGTCAGCAATTGGGGAAGCTGAAGTCAACCTCAAAAGGGACCTTTGTGGAGATCTGTCATGCCTGGGGGCACTGCAGGCACCTGTACATATGGACTGGAATTAGACAGTGACACTTTGTAGCAACCATCCTGGACAGTGCTGATGACAAAACGTCCTTGCAAGGCAAAGCACCTTATAGCAAGGTACCACCAGTCCATTTTCACACACTTAAATCCTTAACAACTCACAGAAGCGGGTTTGCTTCTTGCTTTACATGTTCCTCAGAGGGCCTGTATCTTCTTTATGCCCTTGGCCAGGATCCTCCTGTTTCAAGTGACACCTGTTTTCTCAGGATAGGTGTTTTTTTTCTTTTCCCTTCTGCAAAGTGAAAACAGCTTTGTTTATTGCTGTCAACATTTTACAATTAAGGTATGATTTCAAAGATGAAGACAAGTGTTTATGAAGAGGATGAGAAGTCACTGAAGTTACATTACACTAGATTAAGAGATGCCAGTTGTAGAGCATCTTCCATTGGAATTATGCCCATTTCTTGGCGCTGCAGCTACAAGCAACACATAAACAACATAAACATGCTCTGGTGTTTTACACAGCAATACACTTGCTACATCACCCTGACAGGGCACTGCAGTGACGCTGCCATCCCGGAGAAGCTTTTGCTTCTCTGAAGCTCCATTTACAGCTTGCCTGAAAGAAGTAGTGCTTACTGGTTTTTTGGGAAATGCAGTGAAGAGCTGTTTTGCACCAGGAGATGCTAGACTGCTACCAGCCCAATACCATCTCTTATTCGAGATGGAAAAATAAAGAAAGAGACAATAGTACAGATAATCTTACATCCCTTTTGATACCAGGAGCTTTAAGTTGTGAAGCCTCGAATGGCCTCCAGTGCAAGTGCACTGCACCATGCAGACCCGGACTGCAGAAAGGGTTACCTCATTTTGATCATTCAAGCTGTTGTAGGATTTTCTTGCATGAAAGAAAATTCATTCATCATTTCTGCTGTCAAACAGAAAGGATGTTCACATGAGAACTCCTTGCTGCATTTGTAGATAAGGGAAAGGCTACACAGGTGGTATAATTGCTGGTATTTCTTATGAGGAAAGGCTGAGGGTGCTGGGTCTGTTCAGCCTCAAGAAGAGATGACTGAAAGGGGACCTCATTAATGTGTATAAATATCTAAAGGGTGGGTGCCAAGGAATTGGAGTCAGGCTCTTCTTGGTGGTGAATGAATGGTGGAGCTGCTAGCAGCTTCCTCCATTACAATGAGTTGAGGTTGTCCTGGGAATAAGGGGTTTGTGCAGCACAACACAGGCCCAAAGCCATGCTGGGCATGCTCCAGTCCCCCAATCATCTGTGTTGCCCTCCTCTGGACCTGCTCCAGGAGCTCCATGTCTCTCTTGTACTGGGGAGCCCAGAACTGGACACAGCACTACAGATGCGGCTTCACCAGGGCTGAGCAGAGGTGCAGGATCATCTCCCTCGACCTGCTGGCAAAGCTCTTCCTAACACACCCTGGGAAACCACTGGGCTTCTTGTCCCCAAGGGCCTTGCTGGCTCAGGGACAGCTCCTTGTCCCCCAGACGCCCGGGTCACGCACGCCCATGGTCACGCACGCCCATGGTCACGCACGCCCATGGTCACGCACGCCCGACCCCTGTGGGCCGCAGCCTCCCCTCCCTCAGCACCTCCGTAGCGCGGCCTCCCGCCGCCAGGGGGCGCCCCTCCCCGGCGGCGTGCGCACGCGCGCCCAGCCCCACTCCGTCCCCGGCCCCTTTCCCGCCCGGCCGCGGCGCGAGCCCGGCTCCTGCTCCGTGCCCATGGCCGGCGTGATTCGGCGGCTGGATGAAGCCGTGGTGAACCGCATCGCCGCCGGTGAGGTCATCCAGAGGCCGGCCAACGCCATCAAGGAGATGATCGAGAACTGGTAACGCGGGGTCCGCCCCTCCCGCAGCCCGGCCGCGCTGCGTGGGGCGGGGCGGGGTGGGGTGTGCCGGGGCTGACACCGCGTCCCGGCCCCGCGTCCCGTCGTGCAGCGAGGGGCGAGCGGGAGCCCGGCTGCCGAGGGGCAGCACCTGTGTGTGCTCGTACGGAACGCACGGGAGGGCAGCTCAGTTCGGAAAGCCGCGTTCCTGTCTGCATTTGTCTTCCGGCTTTTTTGTTCTTGTTTCGCAAACTTATGAATCGTTTGCTTTCGGTGCCAAGTTAATAGTTCAGAGAATCAATTTGGAAAAGACCTCTAAGATCATCAAGTTCAACCATTAACCCAATAGTCCAAATCTACCGCTAAACCGTATGCCTAAGTACCACATGTTCAGGTCTTTTAAATACCTCCAGGGTCGGCGACTCAACCACTTTCTTGGACAGCCTATTCTATGCTTGGCCACCCTTTCTGTGAAGACATTTATCGTAATATCCAAACGAAACCTCTCCTGGCACAAGTTGAGGCCGTTTCCTCTTGATCCATCACTTGTTCCTTGGGATCAGAAGCCAATCCCCACCTTGGTACAACTTCCTTTTAGGGAGGTGAGAGCAATGAGGTTACCCCTGAGCCTCCTTTTCTCCAGGCTAAACACCCCTAGCTCCCTCAGCTGCTTCTCATTACACTTGTGCTCCAAACCCCTCTCCAGCTCCATTGCCCTTCTCTGGACACACTCCAGCACCTCAATGTCTTTCTTGTAGAGAGGGGCCCAAACTGTAAATAGGATTTTGGGTGTGGCCTCACCAGTACCGAGTACAGGGGGACCATCACTGCCTTGGTCCTGCTGGCCATACTGTTGCTGATACAGGCCGTGATGCCATTGGCCTTTTTGGCCACCTGGGCACACGTTTGCTTGTGTTCAGCCAGCAGCACCCCCAGATCTTTTTGCACATGGTAGCTTTCCAGCCGCTCTTCCCTCAGCATGTAGTGCTGAATAGGGTTGTCACCCAAGGGCAAGACCTGGCACTTCATTGTTGACCCTCATACGATTGGCCTCAGCCCATCAATCCCGCCTGTCCAGATCCCTCTGCAGAGCCTTCCTACCCTCCAGCAGATCAACGTTTCTGCCCAACTTGGTGTCATCTGCAAACTGAATGAGGGTAAATGAGGGTACGCTCGATCTCCTCATCCAGGTCATGGATAAAGATATTAAACAGAACTCTGAGATTAAAATTGCTTTCTTGGTTTCTGCAGTTTGGATGCTAAGTCTACGAGTATCCAGGTAATAGTTAAAGAAGGTGGTCTGAAGTTCATCCAAGTCCAGGATAACGGCTGTGGTATCAGAGTAAGTAAACAAAGTTGACAGGTGTATGCTGTTGTTTAATACTACCTTTTAAAAATTATTTCTATTTATAAATGTTTCTGATCTTGAAAAAACTTGGAAAGTGACTTTTACTTGTCCATTTCGAATAGAAAGAAGATCTGGACATTTTGTGTGAAAGATTTACTACGAGTAAACTTCAAAAATTTGAAGACTTGGCTAGTATTTCTACTTATGGTTTTAGGGGTGAGGTAAGCTCTTCATCAAGGTTTCGAAAATGTTCATTGTTGTTATTCTGCTGTAGTAGGACGTACATACTGTCTCATTCCAAGTACTCTTCACAGCAGCTTCTGTATTCTGAGAGAGTCTGCTATGTGAATATAGTTCAAAATACATTTCTGTGTCTTTCAAGATTAGATGGATGCCTATAGGGAGGTATAGATTCTTTTTGCTTTCTGCAATAAGAATTTTTTTTTTCAATTGAAACAAAGCCTGTCTTCTCAAATGATGGTTAAGGAACCTACAGGTTAAAGGCAGTGGAAAATTTGAGTGGAAGGTGAATCTTTGATGTCAGATATTTGTCTTAATACCACACTTAAAACTAAATTTTCGAAATGTACATTGGTGTTCCTTTGGTTTTGCTATTTGACAAAGTTAGTATCTCTGACCCCTCAGATATACTAGTTCTTCATACTCTCACAGGCTGTATCTAAACCCTGGAAGAACAGTAAAGGATAAGTTTAACTTTCTCCCCTGGATGAACAAGATATATAAGTGTATGCCCTGTGCTCAGATACAGAGATCCTCACATGCTCCAGAGAGCAGACTTGTTGAGTCCTCTCCTCACACGCTTTCGACATAATCATCTCCACAGTCAGTGGAGTCTGTTCCTGAGGCTGGTTTCGTCTGTGTAGACATGTACATTGAGTTTTCCATTGAGGAAGACCATTGTAACCTAACTTTGTAATATTACTTACAGTCAAGTGAAAGACTTGGGCAGGAATGAGAAAGCCATACCTAAAACTTTCCAGCTGATTTTTTGTTAACATGAAAGAGAACAAGGCACAACTGTTATAATTTTGCAAATTTCTTTTAGTTGTGCTACATGATTAACCACTTGCATTGTCAGAGAGAATGAAATATTAGGGAAGGCAGAAGGATCTGGCTGGATAAAATTCAGTGCTATAGATACTAAAAATTGTTTAAGCTTTACTGACCTGCAATTTCCTTGTAAGATTTGTTATTAACTACTTGCAAGTGGTATAGTGAAATGTACCAATGGTGTTTAAAGGGTAGACAGTGTTCTCCAGAGCAAGATTTTTACAAAGATGCCTTCTCTTTCCCTAGGCCCTGGCTAGCATCAGTCACGTTGCCCACGTTACGGTAACAACTAAAACAGCTGATGCAAAGTGTGCATTCAGGTATGCTACCTATTACCCAGGTGACTTCTGCTGCGTGCAATAACAAACAGAGGTATCAATTACAGAGCTTCTATTATGGAGGAGGGTATGGTAAGGATAGGTACCAAAAAGACTTGGAATGTGAGAAAATGTAGCTTTCCAAATTGTAACGGTAAGCTTTAGCTAAACAATGTATTTTAAAATTGGTACAGCTGGGGTGGGGAGGCAGGAAATCGTGAAGGAACTTCTACTTCAGTAGCTAATGTAGGTTAAACATTTGTCTTTTTCTCCATTTCAGGATAAAAGGTTGTATATATATATATATACAGGCATCATATCTAGCAAATTTCACAAGTCTCATCACAGGAACTTACAGCTGAGTTTGTTGCCGTATGATGCTTTATCCTATCCAAAAAGAGTTTTGAATATTCTTTTGAAAACTTAATCTAAATATAAGCAAGCTTTTCCATTACTTTCTTAACTACTTTTAAGAAATGGAATGGGGGAAAAAGATGTTCTGAATCTTGTTTTTTCAAAAGATTGTGTGACTATGGTCTTTCTTGCATTAAATACAGTGGGTATGTGAGACGGCAAAAAAAAGTCCGTCCTTTCAGTTTATGCATCTATATAACTTGCTGAAAGACCAGCGTAGGTTAGAAATCTCTTATGCTCAAAACCTGTTGGTGTCAAAAAGGAAACAGATCTTAGACTAAAGTCAAGAATTTCTTGTTATCATAACTGAAGTGTAAAGTCTAGTGGGAGAATTGTTATTAGGCCATGTCTAGCTATTAAAGAAAGAAAAAATGCAATAATCCTGCCTTTAGAGAAAAAGTCTCAGTAATACAATTTAAAAATGCATATGCCATGACCTGCCTCCTTTCCTCTCCTATTATTCCTATTCCTCCACTACCCCTCTGGGTCTTAAAATCAATGAAGACAGTTTTACTCTAGCAGAAAGGTGGGGGAAGCTAATTCTCAGTGTCCCAAATCCTTTGCTGAGAGAAGTGTGACAATGATGGGTTTTCTTTTGTCTTCTTCGTTGTCATCTGTCCGTGTCTTCCTTCATGTAAATCTAGATGTCTTAAAACTTTTTACTTTCTGCCTAGAGCTGCTTACAGTGATGGAAAAATGAAAGCCCCTCCGAAGCCCTGTGCTGGAAACCAAGGAACTCAGATCATGGTAAGTTTTTGTGCCTGTTTTCTCTTGTTCCTTTTCTGTTCCTTGCTGGTTCAGCTTGCACCAATTACAGTGTAAGGTACATGACAGTATCGTCTCTGAAGCTGCAGTTTGTTAGGTGAACCTAGGGAGGTAAGGAATAAACTGAATGTTTATTCTTCGTCAACCGAAGTGTTCTCAGAAAATTTATATATAAAATAAAAACTAACAAGGTGGATTTAGATTAATTCTATAGTAAGAGAGAATTTAAAAAAAATATTTTTAATTGTGAACTTTTTCTATGTAGGTTGAAGATCTCTTTTACAATGTAAATACAAGGAGGAAGGCTTTAAAGAATCCAAATGAAGAATATGCAAAAATACAAGAGGTTGTTAGCAGGTAAACTAATTGGGAGCCTCTCAATTTTTATATATTGCCATGGGGAGTACCAGGGTTTTTCAGAGGGACTGGCAAGTGGGCGTGTTTGGCGTCATTTTGTTGTTGGTAGTGGTTTTGTTGGTTACGATTTTTTTAAAGCTATTTGTTAGTGTGCAGTGTCAGGTAACAGTCCATCCAATTTGATGTGAAAAATCCAGATGGGAAGTAGTGTATTCTACCTGTGACTATTAATTACTTGTTAGAATTCCAGCAAAGAAATAGTGATAGACTTGAGCAAGTGAACTTTAAATGTACTTAGGTTGAATAGAATTCTTGTAAAAAGTGCTCAGAAGCACTGAGATTCGGCTGAATACAGAAAAGCTGAATGGCCACTTCACATCCCCAAGAAAGAGCAATACCACTTTAGCTACTGAATGTTCCCTTGGGCCTCTTAGTTGCATCTTTTGCCATGTGCAGAGGCTTTGCAAGCAGGATCTGCGCAATTTAAGCAAAAGAACTGCTTTACACTTTCAAAAAACACAAAAGGTAGCAAAGAGAAGCAAGACTGTATACCAAGGTTTTAGCCTATTCTGCAAATGAACTTTGAAGAGTCTTTACTGGGTCAGGCAGACTTTAGCCAGGAGGTGGAGAATCAGGTCCTGCTGTTCTGTCAAACAGGATGATCTGAAGTTTTGCTGAGTTACAGCCCCCCAGCTCATTAGTTTCTTCTCATTAGAATTTTTCTATTACTTTGGGTTTTTTCCCCTCTCGAATTTTTGAGTTCACAGTCACAGCAGTGTAATTTTTGTCTGCATTTTTACATTTCTCGTCTTGCAAGGTTCTATGGTATGTTTTTTCTCACAATGCAGTAATGTCCCTAGAGGTTTGAGACAAGGTTGTGCAGCTGTAGTGTATCAGATCACAGCTGAACTGTCTGGGTAGGGGAAGTTAGAAGGGCAGGCCAGCCATTATTCAGATGTTTTTTCGTAGTAGTTGAGACTTGATTCTGTTAAACTGCGATGTTTTGCTGGGCTTTTTTAGTTAAACCTGTACAGTGAAACTGAAAAAACAGGTCTGTAGAAGCTGATCCTGTTTTTTGAGAAATAAGGTAAGCTGATCTTTGAATTTCTTATGGTTACAGTTGAGTTGTAAATAGGAGACACGTTTCTTTTTTTAGCTGTTCAGTCTACAGAAGCTCAGCTTGGCTCAAATTGCATTACTATCTGACAGCAAGTGAAATTGCTTGCCCCCATTACTAGCTGCTTTTCAGCAATCAGGGGAAACAATTACCTTTTCTTTCACATACTGCATACTTATGTTTATCTGTTTTTCAGGTATGCCATCCATAACTCAGGCATCAGCTTTTCAGTTAAAAAGGTGTGTAGATAAAGTCTTTATAACTTCACTGTGTGTCTGTATGTGCCTGTGTATATGCACATAATATGTATGTCTGAAAATGCCAGAAAATTTGCACTGCATCTTTTGCAACAAGAACAGGACACAGAGCCTTCCCTTGTACTGAAATGGTGAGGGGTATGTTGGTTCAGTTTGGATAGAAAGCACATGAGTTGGAAGTAAACAAGACTTAAATACATTTGTCAAGACTATGAAGTTTTCTGTGTGGTCAGTGTTATATTTGGTTTAGCTTTATGAGTTGTTTCATCTTCTTTGGAGAGCCTGATTACTAAGTACTGGACAAAAGAGGAAGGGGTAGACTACCTTCGTTCTGTGCCTTTTTTGGTTATTATTTACTGAACTGTGTTCCTCACTTTCCAAGATGGAGTTATCCACTGAGTTACCCACTGAGTTAGCCTCAGTGGGTCTGATCTGCTCCAGCTGATCTTGTAAACATGTGCCATTTACCATCCATTGCTTTTTTGAACATAAATAAGTAAATAAGAATGCAAAACAATATAATGATGTTATTTTGTTCCATGCCTTTTTTTTTAGAAATGTTATTGTCTAGTTTAAAGTATTTCTGAAACCTTGTCCAGAAAGGTGAATTGGTTGATACTCATTTCTGCTCTCTTTAGCAAGGTGACACCGTGTCTGATGTTAGAACCTTATCCAACGCCTCAACAGTGGACAACATTAGGTCCATCTTTGGAAATGCTGTTAGCAGGTATGTTGAAGTCAAGTTTCTTTTTGGTATGAAGCTTTCCAGTGAATCACCCTCCTTCTCTTTAAAGACCATGGGCTATGCTAACTTTTCTTGCTTCCTTCAAGGTTGATTTCAGAGGAGGGATTGCTGCAATAAGAGAGCTCTCCCTTCTCTTCAGAATGTGTGACTTTTTTTTGTGCACCAAAGGGAAGAGGAAAGTTACAAAGTTGTTCCTTTAATGCACTGAAAAGGAACTTTCTGTGTGCTCATGTAGAAATAGCAAGCTGAACCTTGTTCTCTACAAGTTCCTAGTCTCTTCCTATACCATGAAAATCTTACCACTTCTTACTGTCTGCTACCTAATAAATTTTGAAGCTACTCATTTTTTCTGAAATCTTAAGATTTCTTATCTTGACAAAAGCTACATTAGCTGAGGTTGTATAAATTATATAGAAAAGATAAAAAAGCAAAAGATCATATTTTGAAGCTGTATCTGCCATTAGGAAAAATTCTCTTAATGAGACTTTCAGCTGTGAAGAATTCATTGAATGAATTTGTCCCATGAATGTCCCATGGGTGTCACTTTGATTCTGTTCTGTTACTGACTGAAGTCAAACTTCACATTTAATGAATGTAACTTCTAATACCTGAAAACATCTTTAGGAAGAGGCTGCTTAGTAGTAAGGTTTGCAATGTTCTATGTATTTCCTTGTTATGCTTTTGGTTTTGTCTGCTATGAATGTTCATTTGATAAGAGTTTTTCTTTTGTACATTTCAGGATAAAGTATTCATTTCAAAGTAAATGTTCTGATAATTTCTTTTCAAACAAAACTTTTCATTTACCCAGTTCAAGATGGTGTTAAAACTGAACACAAACAAAAATGGCTCTTGGTATATATTGAGGTTAGATTGGAAATAAGTAGCAAGTCTTTTCTGTGTTAACTTTAAAAGTTGGCATAATGCCTTGCTAGAGAGCTGTGCTCACAAAGTGGATTTTCCTTGACTACTCAGTTATGAAAATTATTAAAACTGTTATGGAAATAGTTAATGTTAGGATCTGTGTGCATGAGCAAGAGAGAAATTTTTACATTTTAAGTTTCTTAACAGACCGCCAAGACATATAAGACTGACAAAAGGGGACAAAGTAGTCCAAGAAAAGGTGTGTTTGTTCTTCCCTGGCTGATGACAATTTTGAAGTGTTCTTAGTTCATCACTGCCAATGACTGAAACAATGAAATCCATATTTGAATTACCAATTGATTATAATATTGGGGATACTGTGATATGTTACAGTATTAAAAGGATAATGGGGGTAATTTTACAGACTCCAACTATACAACATTACTAGTTTACACTTACTTAAGAAGAGGAAATGATGCAGTTCTGGTTAAATAATTATTGATCAATCAGTGTTTGAGCTCTCAAATAATTACAATGTTTTCATTAACTGTGATAGAAGATAGATCAGTATATGAAGTAGTGAGACTTGAGCAGTAGACCCTGAGTCAAAGTTGACCTTTAGATGAACCTTCCAACCATATGTTATATGATACTTGTATCTGCTCATTAGCAAAATATGCATGATCATTAGCAAAATACGTAGTGTGATAAGAATATATTTATCTTTCCATATTTAGAGGATGGACAAGGCCATGAAGTCAGACATCTGACCTTGTTTGGGGGTGTATGGTCGAAGCCAACTCCCTTGGTTCCTCCTTAAGCCCTGGCCAGGCTTTGGGTGGAACCCAAGAGGAGAATGAAACCAGATGTTTCCACATCAGAGTTATGTGAGCTTTTATTCAACAATATAAAAGCTGGACCCTCTCGCAGCAAAGGTAGAGTCTTCACCTGTAGTGGATATGCTGTGTAGGATTCCCCAGTTACTGGGAGTGGTTCTCCAGTCCTTCGCTGTGACTGGGGCTCCCCAGCTGATATGCGGATCTGAATGATCTGGATAAAGTATTGGTAACTGATCATGTATCTTCTTAATCACTTTAGGCAATCTTTTTTAGTAATGATTAGCTGCATTACTTAGATTATCCTTTTATAATTCTTTTTGTCTTGAACTATAGTTAATTACACTTCTCCCTGAGAGTTGATGTCTGTGTCTTTTGTGCTGACCGTGCCAACTGGCAAAACAGAATATCACTGCTAATGAGTACTGTTCAAAATATGCATCAACAGAAGAGTTAACTTTTTGTTTGTGTTTCTGTCAACTTAATAGGGAACTGATAGAAGTGGGCTGTGAAGATGCAAATCTGGCCTTTAAAATGAAAGGTTACATCACGAATGCAAACTACTCTGTGAAGAAATGTATATTTTTACTCTTCATAAACCGTAAGTTTAAAAAAAAGGCAGCATTTTATATAGTCATAAGTTGCTTACATAATCAGAAGAACAAAACTTTCTGAAGACCTACAAAATGCATAAGCATTTTTAAAAACATTTTTCAGTATAAATATTACAGTTAATTGTAAATCTAAAAGTGTTTTTTGATTTGTAATGTGTATCATGCTTTGCACTGTAGATAGTGGAAAACAGCTAAGACTGTGCCTAAAGCAACTTTGGAGTATCAGGGTTATGATTGTGTTCTGCCAGCATACACAGTGATCTCTCCATTCTGTAGCAACACTGGCATGGGTTGCAACAAACCCTGACTGTATGAAAAAATGAAAAGCTAGTCTGGTTATTTCAGTATTTCTGGAAAAAAATACTTCTAAGTATAAAACTTGCTAAGAAAATAATATCTATTCCTGGTTTTATATGAAGAATAAATAGGTCTTGGGGGAAAATGGGTTTAACAGATACCCTTTGAAGAAACTAAGTGTGAAGATGTTTGTCTGAAGGAGTAGCTGGGCACTGTGCAGTGTGTTTTAGTTGGGCTCTTTGGAAATAGGATTTTGTTCTCTGTTTCAGATCGTTTGGTAGAGTCAGCCGCTATGCGGAAAGCCATAGAAACTGTGTACGCTGCTTATTTGCCAAAAGGCACGCACCCATTCCTATACTTAAGGTAAAGTAATAGGAAGAAGTAGCCTTTTGATACTGTACTGTAGGATATAACTAGGGTGAGTAGCTTCAGAAGGACATTTCTGTTCCTCGTAATAGTTTTAACCATTGCGCTGAAGTAATTAATTGCCAGACAGGAGATAATTAAATCACATTAAAGAAATCTTAAGAAGACAGACCTTGTTTTTAGAAATAGTGAGTATCAGTCATTTCAGCTGAAGTCCTTTCCTATTAATTCATCAGACATTGTGAGTAAAAGATATTTCTAAAAGCAGATTTTTGTAGTTGTGCAATGGAAAGGTTGGTTTAAGCTTAGCTATGTAAGCGGATTTTGGTAAGTGATTTTGGATTATTTTTTAATATACTAAACAAGTGTGACTAATACAACTTTAGCAGGTTTCAGGATCTTTTTGACTTCTTTGTATGGAATAATGTCCCCAAGGCTGACAAATTTTGTCAGATTTGAACCAATTTTTGCCGTCTCTCTGCCATCTATGGGATATTTTAGGTTAACCTTTTTTAAAATGTTTTCCAGCTTGGAAATAGCCCCCCACAATGTAGATGTGAATGTGCATCCTACAAAACATGAGGTCCATTTTCTTCATGAAGACAGTATTCTGGAGCGTGTGCAACAACATGTAGAGAGCAAGTTACTGGGCTCTAATTCCTCAAGGATGTACTTCACTCAGGTGAGAACGTGTGTGGGATGATGGCAGTTCTGCATTATTTTAATGATCAGGGATGGTTTTACTCTGTTCAATAGTACAGTCTGTGCAGGAGTGGACACTTATCAGTGTTGTACTGGTATATTGAGATCTTTGCTCTCTGTTTAGGGGATGAAGTTACTTTAATATAGCAGGGTTAACAATGTGGCAAAAGAGAGAAAAAAAGTATGAAAACATTTTAATTACATTTCTGTCAAATACCAGATCAGTTGTCTTGATTTTATAAGTATGTTGCCTTCAGATGTGGTAAATCGTTTTTTTCTTCTTCCATGGTTTATGTAAAGAAGATGTGATTGAGGAAACTGTTCTGTGTATTTGTTAACACTTTGGATTTAATCTAACCGGAAAAAAAATCAGAAAGGTATTCTATTATCTCTTTATGTAAAGCGTTGTCATGGTTTGAGCCTGGCCAAATGCCCGGTACCTCAAATTAACACACTCACACCCAGGGCTCATGAGTTGAGATAAGGAAACCTGGGAGAAGACACACTTAGAATAGGCAAAACAGGACTAACTTAGGTTGTGGAGTGATGTAATTTATTACTAACAGAGTCAGAGGAGTAAATGAGAAGTAAAATAAACCCTTCAAGGCCACCGTTTCTCCGCTCACCCCCCTCCCTCCTTCCCAGCAGCTGCACAAGGGAACAAGGTATGGAGGGAGGGTTAGGTCAGTTCATCACCCAGATCTTCTTCCCCTGCCCGGGGGAGAGAGGCTCTTTTCCTCTGCGTAGCCATGAGTCTCACTGTCGGCAGCCCGCCCGACACTGCTACAGTGACGCTGGTCCCCACACAGGCAAGCAGTCTCCCCAAAACTGCTACGGCGTGGGGTCCATCTTCCACGGGTTACAGACCTCTGAGCCGGGCCGTTTCCATCTCGGGAGCAAGGCTTCTTCTCTTTACCGGACTTCTGCTGGGCTTCTCTCTCTCTCTCTCTCTCTCTCTCAGGCACCCACCCACTCCATGTGGGGCACTCAGTTCAGTCTCAGGGTGCAAGTCAAGGCCTGTTTCTCCACTAGGACTCCCTCTGGACCACGGCCACTTTCAGGGTATCCACTCGCTTTGGGGCAAGTGGATCTCAGCATTTCCCGTGGGCCCCCATGGGCTGCAGGGGCACCCCCTGCTTCACCATGGACCTCACCACGGCCTGCAGAGGCTGCAGAGCTCCAAGTGCCTGGAGCTCCCCCTCCCCCTCCTTCTCCACTGACCTTGGTCTCTCCATGTTGTTTTCCCTCACATACTCTCACCTACTCCTCCTCCTCTGGCTAAGGAAAAGTGCGTGCACCCGTTGTTTTGATTTCTTCTTAAATATGTTTTTCACAGAGGCGTAACCAACATCTCTAATTGGCCCAGGCTTGGCCAGCAGCATGTCCATCACCTCAGAGCTGGACATGGTGAAGGCTTCGAGAAGCTTCACAGAGGAGCCATCTTTGTGCCCCCCCCACTAGAAAAACCTGGGCCAAGCTAAACCATGACAAGCGTAGCATAAGAACTACTATTATTTTTTAAAAACTTAATTTCCTTGTGTTTTTTTTACCTTAAAGATTTTTTTTCCTTTGAGACAAAGGAACGGTAACTAATGATTTGAACTGCCAAGGTGATGACATTCACTCTATATGGATAGCAAATGCAAAGCTGGTGGCCTTTTAAGCAGTTGACACTATGTTGCTGGGCATTTCAAGCTTGCCGCTGACCAGTAAGATACTTTGAGAAGTGTGACTGATCTTTCTGGGCTTTTTTTTCTTGTTCAATCTCTTCTCTTTGCTTCCTCCTGTCTGAATGAAGACATTGCTTCCAGGGGCTGACTGCTCTTCCAGTGAGGTTGTAAAATCAGCAGCAAACTCTTCTGTGGTTACCAAGGGAACCAGTGATAAAGTTTACGCTCATCTCATGGTCCGCACTGATTCCCGAGAGCAGAAATTGGATGCTTTTCTTCAGCCAGTGAACAACCCCCTAAGTACAGGCCCCACTGAAGTGATAACAGAGGTTAATGCACAACCTTCAGAGGGTGCAGACAGGCCCCAGGATGCTGAAGTGGAAGAAGTCAGTGACCTGGTTGAAATGGCTGATGTTCAGGAGGATACAGTGAAGCCTGGGGGTCCAAACGAGAGTGGACATTTGTCTCCTGAGACTGTGTCTTCTCGGTAAGTCTCACCTTTCCTGTGGTGGTGCAAGGCTGTCTATTTATTTCATGGCATAGCCCTGAAACTGTAGATTTTCTGATTTCTTTGGACTTCTGCTTTTCCAGAAGGGATATATTCTCTAGAATAACTTTCCATGACGTTTTACTGAGAAATTAATCTGTGAACTGTAAATTATGTAACTTGTGGTGAGTTTTGTGACTGGAATGGGATTTCCATGCATACTGAAAGGTGGGAAGCAGTATAAATAATGGCATTATTTTAGGGAGATCATGCTGGTCTGTCTCTTTCTGGAGGCCTCCATTGAATTTGACAGGCATTACTCTAGTTAAGATAAAAGTGCTATAAACTTATTATAGCTCGCACAGGAGCTGTTATGAGAGGCCAAACTCTTCTGAGGGAATCTGATTCCCTCTCCCCAGTATTATGGAAAAGTGGTTATGGAAAAGAAAATAATTAGAAATATCAACATTTTTTTATATGTCTTGTAGAGCCCAATTTGCTTGATCCTTAAGCAACAGTTGTCTGATGTGATTGGTATTAGAGTGTCAGAAATTCTCTTAAAATTTTGAACTACTGTTGGAGGTTGGGGACTTTTTCCATCCCCTTTCCTAACAAATTATTCCTCAGAAGCAAAATAAAAGTTTCTGGGAAACTTCCTGCATTTCCTCTGTTAACATACATCATATGAATTGAGCATCCCATCTGTTGCTGTTTTGCCTAAGTGATAGGAGAATTGAGCATAATTCCTTTTGTTTTGGTATTGCAGGAAGAGACCACGGGAAGACGTGGACATGGAATTGGAGAAAGATGATACCAGAGAGGACATGACTGCTGCCTGCACCCCCAGAAGAAGAATTATCAACTTGACCAGTGTGTTGACTCTCCAGGAGGAAATTAGTAACCAGGCACATGCAAGTATGCAAGACTTATTTCTCAAAATTATTGTTGTTCCACCTACTAAATATGATTGTTTGAACTGGAAAAAGGTATTTAAAGGGAGGCCCAGTGAACTTACTGTGCTGCTAAGCAAGCTTTTAACAAAAGCTTTTGCTTTTCATTTTTACTTGTATCTGTCCCACTTATATGAAATGGTGAGATTTGTAAAATATTCTTTCTTTTGTAAAGAGTTGTTTTAGACAAAGGTAAGAGGTTTGCAATCCTTTCTAGGGTGTTTCCCTCTTAACTCACTTGCCTCTGCCTTAACTTCTGCCTCAGTTGCCTTCAATTTCATACTCTTATTATTCAGTTGTCTTAAATGCTACGAATCGCACATTCTGGGGGTTTTGTTGGATTTGTTTTCATTTTTCTGGTTGTAAGAATTGGGAATGCTCCACACAGACATCTGTAATAAATAATTTTTTTATAAATTGCTAAGAATCTTAAACTTCAGAAAGCAAGAACTTTTACTTGTGCTCCAGTAAACGTTTTGCAGAAGACTGGTAATTCTGAGTCAGTAATTCCGTATCTGACTGTCACTGTTTTAAATACTGAAATCAAAGAATTGTCTCTGAGCTATAAAATATACAAAAACGTCTCAAAATGTATGCTAGAACTTGTGAAGTTGCCTGAGGTTGTGTCTCATCTTCACATCTGTAAGAAATACCTGAAAGAGACTTTGGAAAGAGAGAAATCTCATCTCACACTGTTACATTCCTTCAGAAAACATAACAGTGGAGTTAGGGTAGTGTAGTGCTTTGTACATGCTTTATACATGCTTTGGCAGTGCCAAACATCTCTAACAAAGCTGCTCCCAAGGATGGCAACTAGCGAATTTTTTTTTGTGGAATGCCTAAAATAAACTCTTATGAAATCTGACTTCTCATACCTTTCCCAGCCTTCTCATTCATATATATATATTAAAAGAAATGTACTTCGTGAGAGAAAAATAAAGAAATTATGAAAAAAAATTATGGACATATTCTATCACACTTTTAGAATTTAGTTTGACAATACCTAGATTGTATTGCAAAGCTGGTTTACACCTGCAGTTTTTGAAGTATGTATGTGCTCCTCACTAATCTCCTGTGGCTGGAAATGCATTTGGGAAGGCTATTCAAACACAGGGACTTTAATTTTTTTTTTTTCCTAATTGGTATTTGTAGTTTAAATGTTGAATAACTATTCTCCCTTGTGCTTTAATAGTATGAGTATGCACAGAAGTAAATAATATTTCAAAACTTGTGAATAATTGGTCCTGCAGGCTGTAGGAGAGGAAGCAGGTGTGTAGTAGTGACTGAACAGTAATCTGAGACTTTCATGCTAAAAAGACACAAACCACTCAACTAAATAAATGAGGGCAGGGTTGCAGCTATGAAATTACATCGTTTTGTTTCTTCCCCACCTCTCTATTGTTTCAGAACTTCAGGAGATGCTACATGATCACTCCTTTGTTGGTTGTGTCAGTCCACAGTGGGCTCTGGCCCAGTATCAGACAAAACTGTACCTTCTCAATACAACAAAACTCAGGTAAAAAAGTTGTTAGACCTGTTGGCAGATGAAATAAGTACCAGTTGTGAAGCTAAGTAGAAGAAGGAAGGAAATGACAGGGAAAACACCATCATTCTCTTGTTGCCTATCTGAAAAGGCATGAGGCTAAAGATTAGGCAGTGAGTTCAGAACACTGGAAACAAGTGTGGCATGCTTGGGAAAAGTTGCAGAGAATCATTGTAATTAAAATGCCAGCTACTGTATTGTGTGTGTGCTCACAGACAGTGGGAAGAGAAAGACTTTTTCTTGCTTCATGATGATCTGTATGATGTATGATCATTGTCATGATTTGCTGCAGGATCATCTACAGCACACTGTATAAAGCCGAGTATTCGGTAAAGTCCTGTTAAACATTGTATCCAGTTGGGTTGTATCCAGTATCTTCAGGACATGATTTGTAACACAAAATTTATCATTTTGTCTATGCAGCCTTACAGGGCCAGCTACATAAATTTTGTAACACATCGGAGAATCGACTTGAGATAGACATGTCTATTAATTTACCTGTTCCTGTGCATTTCTTGCAGTGCAGTAAAAGAAAGAAGTTGAAATATAAATTATCAGGGAATAAATTGGTAGCGGTTGAGTATGTAACATTTCTGTACTAGTGTGGCTGATGATGTCAGCCAAGAAATAGATTGAATTGTAAATGTCTAGATAGTGAAGGTGAATCCTTAAACTCTTTAGATAAAGTAAGATCTTTATCAATAGGACTGAATATGTACATCTGATGTTTCCAGGATGATCCTTACTTTCCCCTCTTAATTATGCTAACTTGGAGATATGCAATCCTGTCCATATAACTAATTTTTGTGCTTCACTTTAGCCAAGAACTCTTCTACCAGATACTTATTTATGACTTTGCAAACTTTGGAGTCTTAAGGTTGTCTGTAAGTATCATTTTACATGATATCCTGTATAAAAATATTTTTTAAAAAATGTATTTACAGTATGTCTATTCTTTCAGACAAATGCATAGTTTTGGTTGCACAGTCAGGTTGGCTTTTGTCCACTATGAGAGTGTTGTTTTGTTTCCCTCAGAGTAAAAACAGAATGTAGAAATCATAGTAATTTTGTAGCTGCTACTGTCAAATTGTCATCCTTGGCTGCTTGTTATTGGTGTCAGTTGTAGTCATTCACCAAGTTTTGCTGTTGCTCATTACATTGGGACAAATAATTAATTTGAATATACAGTCTACAGAAATACAGTGTTGATAGCCAGTGTTTATCCTGTAAAATATCAGTGCTTGGTGGGATTGTGGACTGCAGAGAAAGAAGAAAGGAATTCATACCTTTTTAGCCTGATTATGATAAACAGAACTGTTAGTTGTGCAGAGCAGAAATGGTGTGTTGCAATTAGTTATTATGCGAAGGAAGAAGCTATGGATTTCCAATAGAGTGTGCTGATTGTTGACCAAAGTTTTACCTGCTTCATTTTTAGGAGCCAGCTCCTTTATATGAGCTTTCAATGCTTGCTTTAGAGGATCCCGAAAGTGGCTGGACAGAAGAAGATGGCCCAAAAGAAGGGCTTGCTGAGTACATTGTGGAGTTTTTGAAAAAGAAGACTGAAATGTTGAAAGATTATTTTTCTCTTGAAATTGATGAGGTGACTGCAGCTATTACTTCTGACAGTTAATGAATGGTGGACTTGGCAGTGTTAGGTTTATGATTGGATTTGATCTTAAAAGTATTTTCCAACCTAAATGATACCATGATTCTACATTTTGGTGACAGATAACTACAGTAGTTTGCTTGCAGTGCTTACCATCACTAAGAACCAGTTCCAGTAAGATTTAGGTGGCATAACCCTTTCATTAAAAATGCTCAGGACTTATGCTGGCTTTAAGAAGAGGGCTACACAAAGTTTCTATTTAATTAGTTGCCAAGAAACAGAATGGGTTGGGTTGGCAGGGACCACAGTGGGTCATTTGTTCCAACCTCCTTGCTCAAGCAGGGTCATCCTGGAGAACGTGGCCAAGGATTGTGTCCAGATGGTTCTTGAATATCTCCAGTGAGGGAGACTCTAGAGCCTCTCTGGACAATCCACACTGTAATCATAACTAGAGTGCAGATCTCTTAACCAACAAGGTGTGCATCTTAGCCAGCTCTCAAGTCAGACAGGGCTGCAGCACCACTGTCGCTCTCAGTGAATCTCATTGTATGGCTTAATGCATCCCATACTTTATACAAAAGCGAACAGCTTCATCAAACCCAGGCAATTCATTTGGATATTTGCCTGAGAAGTGGTATTTGTGTACAGCTAGAGGACAAGGTTGAATTCAGGTCTCCCTGAGCTGTGTGGCTTAATCCATGCCTTGTGAAATTAAACACCACCACTAACTCTTCCTGAAATACCTGCTGGCATCAGGCTTTAAAAACTTGTGAGGCTCACTGAGTTTGGTAAGAATGTCTTACAATAGGTAACAGTTTTGGTGCATTTACTGCAAGAAAGAACATTTGTTTTTTTTTTACTGAAGCAGCAGTGTTGCCTTGCAGGAAGGAAATCTTACTGGGTTACCACTTCTGATAGACAACTATGTCCCTCCGCTGGAAGGACTGCCTATGTTTATCCTGCGCTTGGCCACAGAGGTATGTTTTCTCAATTATTTTATTAATGCATAATAACTTTTTTTAAAAAAAATACTTGACATTTAAGCAATTCTAGCCTTCCTTTGCAGTTTCTAGTGCAGCTTAAATGTACTGTTATGTGTTCCAGATGCTTTTCTATGCTTATTGATTAGTTGTGCTTTGCCTGTGTATTCATAACTACTGACTGACTGAGCCTCTATTTTGATTTAAAAGCCTGCAGCCCTACCCTCTTTCTTCTTTCTATAACTTTACCTTACCAGGACAAAAATGTCCAATACATTAATATGAATTTTCCGTATTAAGAATCTCTATCTAGTCTCTGACTGCTATGCAGATTCTATAAATTACTTTTTTTTTCTTGTAACAGGTAAACTGGGATGAAGAAAAGGAGTGTTTTGAAAGCCTAAGTAAAGAACTAGCCATGTTCTATTCCATCAGAAAGCAGTATATAATAGAGGAATCCAACCCGACAAACTTTCAGGTACGAGAATACTGTAGCCAGTCCTATGAGCAGATAACTAACAAAACAGAGGAAATCTCTGCTCTTTCAGATATAGACTTCTTTCAGTGAACTGAAAGACCAGCTCTTTCAGTGAACTGAATCAAGTAGCAGTGTTGCAAGATTCTGAAAGAATGTGGCTTAAGTTTTCTGAAGTATTGTATGTATTGAGGGAACCTTTTACTTTGGGCATTGCAGTGTATTTAATATTATTACAAGGGTCCTTGACCTCTGAGTTGGGAATGTATTTTTTATGCTATATTTCTACAGAAGAATAAGGATGCATACAAATTAAAAGTACAACCTGATTGTGTCTAAATATCTGCTTAATCATTCCGATAAGTTCACCCATTCTGCAAGTGACTTTATAGAATTTAGAATTAACTTGACTGTATAGAATGAACTTCTCTAATACTAGCAGAATTTTACAATTGCTGTAGTCTTACATAGTAGTTTTTAAGGAGAGCTCTCCTCCAGTAAAAAAGAGCTTCAGTTTAACTATTTGTCCTTTTTTTCCTGTATTTCAGAATGAAGATTCTGAGTCTGGTTCAACAACATGGAAATGGACTGTGGAACATGTGCTTTACAAAGCTTTTAGGACTCATCTTTTACCTCCTAAACACTTTGCAGAAGATGGCAACATTTTGCAGCTTGCTAACCTGCCTGACCTGTATAAAGTTTTTGAAAGATGTTGAGCAAGTAGTTATTAAAGACTGTTTTTTTAGATAGACACCATTCATGTTACATTCAGTTTTACTTAGTAGAAGATAAAGCTGGAAACTGGATGGAGGAAAGAAAGAGTGGATTTAGTATCATACTAAATTACTAATGACAGCAAGTGGTTTATTTTTCTTCTGTTGATCAAAATATAAAAAGAATCACTTCAGCTTTGTCTAAACCCAACCGAAGTGTCCCTAAAATAAAATCTCCACCTACACTCTGAGTTTCCCTATTAATCAATCTGCTAACAGAATACACTTCAACTGAAGAAAATTAACTGTATTAAGTGGTTGTGAAAGAAGATAGAGATTAATTTAGTTGAAATGTGAGTGCTTTAATTTTGCTTGCTTCTGGAAATCAAAGTAGGTTACCTGCATTCTTTTGTTTTAAGCATGACTATTGTCTGAGAGTACCTGCAACATGAGTGTACATACAAAGCACTTAAAATCATCTGGTACTACAGGAGTTAGTCTTATAGTATTTCAGGTCCCTTTCTGAAATAAGACAGCTCCCTTCCCTTTTAATCAGAGGTGTCAGAGAATAGAAATGAGAATGCTCTGGCAGATAGTAATGAGCGTGCACATGTAATACTCATTGTCTCCAATTTAATGAGTAGGGCTTGGGCGATCTTACTTAGAAGGTGGTGTCCCAACAGGGAAAACATTTTTCTAAGTACATCCAAGAAGCATCTAGCATCCAAATAAAAAGGAAAGCAAGCTTCAGTTTTGCACTGTAAAGGTTTCTTTCCATTTGAAAGCAGCTTTGGTCTAAGCAGAAGCATTAATAGTCTTGGATAACTGAGGTCCCAAACCCTGCCTTACTTTGAGAAATACTCATGAAGGGCAGCAGTTTGATAGGAGTCCAAAAAGTGTGTGCCAGCTTCAAAAGAGTAGGAGTTCTTAATAGTAGAAAACCACACTGTTCTAAAAAGCATCTTCTTCCTTCTGCTCCGCCATTTTCATCATGTCTTCTTGAGCCAGCCAGCCCAGCAAGTGAAATCTGAAGTGAGCAACTGGTTTCAGCCCCCATATTACTTCTGGCAATGAGAAGGCATGGAGAATGTGGAGAATATAGGAACTACTATGGAAATTACATTTGTATTGTGATTCCATTGTATCTTGCCTTTGCTAGGGTGCTTGTCTTGTGATTTCAGCGTACTGCTGTATCACTCTTCTAATCCAAATCACATGTAATGCCTAATATAGCAAGTAAGTAAATATGATATTGAACATGAAAAGCTCCCTCTGTGCAACATCCAAAAGAACCTGGATTCTGACATGTATGTGTGAGAAATGCCTACAGAGAACCACAGGCATGCTTACATTGTATGCTAAATGTGGCGGCAGTCTGTTGTGTATGCTCACGCCCTGTAACCAATGCCAGCTCCTCATCACACTGTTGTGTGGGTTCCTGAACCACCACAAAACTAACAACCCCCCAAAACCATAAGTATATTCTGAGTTATGCTCATTTTCTTCTGTTTTTTGTATTTTCCCCCCTTTTGGTATTTAATGGAAATCTGATTACATAGAGCCAAGTTTCTGTCACAAAATGAAAAATAATAAAGCTGAAATAGCTTTTTTTTCCTTCTAGTCTGTATATATTTCAGAGCATTAAGCAACCTCATACAGCTTAACTGACTTCCTTTGGGTAGAAAATGCAGGAAATCTTGCAAAATATATTTTGAAGTTAAGATTGCAATAAACCATCAATCAAAATATTCCTGTCATGGATGCATGACAAGCAGCTAATGGTATTAGTTTGGTCTCAGCTTGCTTGGGTTTTTTTCCTTTTAAATTCATCACTCAAATCTGCTTCTTGAAACAAGACTTCTTAAATCTCATTTTCAAGCCCAATAAAAAGAAAACCCAACACATGACAAAGAGTACAGAGCCACATTGCTGTCACAGTCATGCCAAGCAATCAGTCCAATCATTACCACAGCCCTTCACATGAACAATCACCTCATCTGTATTAGAATCAAAAGCTTTTTGAGGAAAGGCTGGTGGAAAGTTCTTCAGGAGATATATTTTGGGCTATCCAAAGATAGCAGAAACATTCCTGGGAAAGGCAAGATTGAACAATAGTTTTTATTTCAACTTTCCAGATAGGTTTGAGAGGAGTGAACAAAATTATTCTGCATTGACTGTTTTAACTTTTTATACTATAACTGATGTAGTTTAAATTTACAGGAGATGCAGCCTCTCATGGCAGCAACCAGAACTGTTTGTGGATGCACCAAAGAGAGTAACTTCGTTAGCAAATTACCCATGTATGAAAACATGGCACTCAGTTAACTCAATATGCAGAGAATCTGAACCATACACCACAGATGTATGAGGATACTCGTTTAGGAGAAGCTTGAAGGGTCTTTACCTGACATTTGCCAAACATAATGATTCATATTTGGTGCAATGAAATATTTCTGCCCCAAGGATTTTCTGTCACTAGCATATATGGCTTGTTCTGCTTTGCAGTTTTTGTATTAATTTCCCTAATTTTTTTTTCAAGTACTGAACTGCAGGAGGAAGCAGGCACTGAGAACAGGTTGAATTTCTTAGATACCCAGAGGAATTTCATATTGCAGATTGAGGAAGGTGTTAAAGTAATGAGTTTTGCACCTAGATGAAGTTAATAGGTTGAATGGAACATTTGACCTCCTATCCCAGATGCATTTTTCTCGTTGAGTTTAATCACAGAATTGTTAGTGTTGGAAGGGACTTCTGGACATCATCCAGTCCAACTCCCCTGCCAAGGCAGGGTCATCTAGAGCAGGTAACACAGGAACGCATCCAGGTGGGTTTGGAATGTCTCCAGAGTGGGAGACTCCATGAACTCCCTGGGCAGCTTGGTCCATGGCTCTGCAACTGTCAGTGTAAGGAAGTTCTTTCTCATCTTGAGGCAAAACTTCCTGTGTTTTAGTTTATGGTCATTGCTCCTCCTCCTGTTGCTAGGCACAACCAAGAAGAGTCTGGCACCATCCTCTTGGTACCTGCCTTAGAGATATTTATTTGCATTAATGAGACCCTCTCTCAGTCTTCTCTTCTCTGGACTACATAGGTCCAGCTCCTGCAGTCTCTCCTCATAAGAGAGATGCTCCAGACCCTTGGTTAGGAACATTCCAAAGTTGTTACATGACAGGGTTTGAATTTTTTTTTCTTCTAATGGTTTACTCTTACCTGCATCCTCTGAAACAGATCTTGGCTATTCTGAAGCAATGTAAGGGATAAACTTGAGCCTGGCTTATATTTTCAATTAGCAATCCCAGAAGAGAACTTAGGAAGAGCATACTGAAGCCAATGCAACAAAGAAGTGATGTGCCACTACCACTAGCATGGCCTCCCTACAGGCAAACAACGCTACAACACATTTTGCACTAAATCTATGTAAACTGCAATCCTTATTACCCCACATATACAGGAGTGGTATATGCAGGTTTTCCGATGACAAAGCAATGAAATATCATAATGCATTACTCATGTTTTAACGTTTTTATTTTAGAAAGTGAACATATCGATTAAAAAAAAAGAAAATGCATGGAGTTAAAAAAAGTAAACATAAACTAATGACAAATTGCAATAACATAAAATAATTTTATCTAGTGAGACCCAACAATTATTAAATATACTTCCACCACAGAGAAGTTTTACTTCATTATATTACCACTCTCTTGATTAGGTACACAAGACAACACTTTCCAGTAATTACCTAGTCATTAGAAGATCAACTTCAGGAATCACTGAATAATAAAATACATTGTGGACAAACACTTTCATACCACCTGCGGGGCAACCTAATATACATATGTCAACAAGGTACATCTTCATGAGGTATTACAGTACATGGGAACCATTCCCTTTACTTTCTAATGAGTAAATTCTCCTGTCAGCAGCTCCACCAGCAAGTCAGCCACAGACTCTGTTTCCAAACGCCAAACAACTTCCTGCAGAGATTTTCTTTCTGCAACAGATTACACAAGTCAGAATGAATGAAGATGGGAGTAAAAAAACCAGATATTGTAAACAGGGAGGCTGAAAAGAAAAGGTCATCCACTCTTCCAGGTGAGCACTAGAAAACTTCAAATCAGAAGCTTCAGGTTCTCAAGAACATTTAGTACCTCCCCTAGCTTGAGCTTTGCTGTGAGTGGTGAAGTAAAAGCATGGGGCAATATAATTCCTGAAGTAAATGAAGTCATTTCCAAAATAAGGAAGTAATCTCATATTTAATCAAAGTACTACAAAAATCTTAAGATGAAGCTGCTCCAATGTAACCCATTCGTAGTATTAAACAGACTGAGTAGGGGAGATACCAAAGTAGGTTTGCCCATGAAATCTTCGGGCATACTTGTCCTAGACTTAAAGCAAAGAAAATCTCTTCATGGCATTCTTGAACCGCCATCTCCAAAAAAGTATCTCTCTCCACTACCAAAAAAAGGAGTTTTTACACATCTGGTCCACCATCATCCTTTCCAGGACAGTCAACAAATAAATGCAGAGGATCCTAACTCCAGGGTCTCAAGAGCTTGGCAGGATTTCCTTCTTGAAGGCTGCTATGAGAGACAGACTGAGCTCAAAAATTATGAACTCCTAAGAGTTAACACACCATTTAATTTTTTTGGGAAGGAACTAGGAAGAAAAAACATACCTTTAGGAATATTCAGTTTCTATGCAAAGGAACTTACCTGCTTTTTCCTATTTGCTATACAATTGGTTTTTCACTGTCTTGCTTTTCTTCAGAGTCTTCATCAGAACCTGAAAAGGAAGACAAGAATGCTGTAAATCAGTTAAGAGAAGTAAAAAGACAGACAAAAGTGTTTATGTTTTGGGTTTTTTTGGACAAATTACTCTGAATTTCTTTCCTTTCTTGGAATAGCAAATCTGCCTCTTTTTGAAGATCAAATTGTACAGAAACTGAATAAATTTCTCTTTCCAGGCTGATTTTCCACTTGCTTCCTCCAGGATGGTTATTTGGTAACCAAGTATGATGTTGAAGATAAAGGGTCACCCCATATAAAGAAGTGGCTCCAGGGTATGTCCCCAGACGTGTAGCTTCAAGGAAGACAAAAAGAGGCAAATATGCTGAAAATTTCAACTGAGTCCATTTTAAATGTCACTTCCTAAAAGCCAATATTTGTTTGTAGAAATGTTGCGATGTCAGCAGAGGAGTTTATTCCCCTGTGCATGATCACAGGGAATAGTTTATTTCTAAATATTTTTCAAATCAATATGTATGGCAAAGTGAGCAAAACCCACTCTCTTAGAACAATCCATATTTTGTCTCCTCAGAAAGAAATGCAAATTTTTGAAGAAATATTTTCATTATGAGCTATTTTTACTGTACGCTATCTAGCAGTTTCACTTTGTGACTACCAGTGTGTGCATTTTAGTTCAAATATATTCACTTGACTCTTTTGCTTCTCATACCCATAAAGGATGGTTGAAAAAATGTACTTGGCAGTCAGGGCAGACCTGGAGAAAGTACCTGAGCTGTTACTGAATCCCATTTGACAAGCTAAAAGTAATGGCACACTTATGGTCAACACATGCATGCTGAGACCCAACACCTTACTGCCCAGGCAACACCGACCCAGACATGATGTCAGGAAAAACACATTAGCTCCACTTACACTTCCTCTCACACTCTATATCCTGTTGCTCAAAAAACCCCACAAAACCCAGACTGAACAGCTGAGCCCAGTATAATACTTCCAACCATTATTCCTCAAAACAGACCCATAGTTTTAGCTAAAATCCATTTTAACTTTGAACCGTTGGTTATACTCGACATTAATGCTCTGTGACCCCTAGATGGAGCTCGAAGTCATTCACTAAACCAAGATGCTCGGCATAGAGAAACCAGAGACAGATATTAAAATGAAAAATACCACCAACATGTATAACTCTATAACGCTAGATAGGCAAACTTCCTGTAGCAAGTAGCAGATAATATTTTAATTATATTGCATAATACAACACAGCTTTACAGAAGAGGTTTACATTTTAGGGAAAAAAGACTAATATAGGATTTAGGGGTTCACACTGCATTCTCAGGTAACTCAAACCAATTCAATCCATAAAGAAATTACTCATTTCCTTGAAGCACTTGAAAACACATTCTTAAATCTTAAAGTATTTAAATTTATTTTTTACTTAATCAACTCATACCTCAACTAGAGCAAAGCACATGACACGCAGAGTTAACATGCAATTAACTACCCACAGGTGAGCCTTTTCATACAGAGAGGGCTTTTTCTTTTCATTATGAGAAAAGAAAAGGACCTCTGAAATTTCAGTTTGACTTCTAGCAGGTTCATTGTCTATCCTAAGCTAGTATAAAGCTCCAAGTTTAGGCTGTATTAAATAGTGCGTTGCTGTATAAATGCTATTACTGGCAGATAAGAGGTCACAAAGTCATAGAACATCTGAGGCTGGAAGGAACCTGTAAGGATCACCTGTGGCAGAAGCAAACCAAAACTGCCTCCTTTCAGTTATGGTGCCATTTTCTTTCAGACTTATCTTGTTTTTTAGCCAGAACATGACTTAAAATACACTAATCACATGTATTGTAACTCATCTGGCAGGTAGTAACTAAACTCAATTACTGAATAAAAAAGAATCTTGCATTTTAGGATGGTAAAGTACATTTTTTATTTAAACAGAAAAAAATTTTTCCCCTTTCCCCCTTACCCTCTTGCAGGGGGTGACATATGCAGGAATTTAAAGTGAATACAAAAAATCTTTCACTAAGCAAACATAACTACCTGCTACAGACTCAGGAGGAGAATAGAACTGCCCGTCAGAGAGGACTCCTGGGTGAAGAAGAGCTGCTCGTTCTGAAGCATCCTGTGCTATCAAAAATCCTAAAAGGAAAAAAAACAAACCCGAAAATAATTCCTCAATGCTAACACATAGCATCTTAAGGATCAAATACAGGTGAAGAATCATGAAGACCAATGTATTATATTAGCATTTCTAAGTTACTTCTTTAAATACTTTTTTTTTTAAGTAAAATTAATTTAATTTTAATGTCTTCTATTTAACCTCAGGCAGCTAAGGTGACACACACTAGCAAAACAGATATTGCACACATGAATTAAGGAATCTTTCCTTCTACTATGAGCAATTACATTATGAGGCTGCTGTATATAAATTCATCAATATTCACTGGCTAACTAAAACTTCTGAAATACATTTTTAATAATCAGTGAGGTGCCATGAATAACCAAATAAATTATTTTCTCACTTTGCCACTCTGACTCTTCATTAATGGCTTGCTTTCACGTATCTGTCTCAACATAGATTCTGCAGCCTTCATGAATTATTTGCATGTGTATATTTGGAATACTTTCTTTGTCTATGAATATCCAATATAAAAAAATGCAAAGTCTCTGAACTGGTTAGATTCCTTATCTATTTAGATAACAGTGTGATGCAGCTCTAGCTCCTCATCCCCTCAAAAGATAAAAAAAGTTACCCTAAGCTTCTTTTTCTCCAGGCAAAACCCACAGTTCCCATTTAACCAACTTCTTTCTCGGACTGGTGAAAAAGAAGAGGGAAGGGATCGAAGTAGAATGATTGCATTCAGAGTACATAAAAATGGAGGCATCCATGCCCATGTAGTTTTTGGATTTACCTAACAGATAAATACGCCCTTCCAGCAGAGTTTCAGACTGTATTTCAGGTAATGATGCATAAATAACAGGTTGGCTGTATAACTACTCTCCTGCTGTTGAAATTCACAAAGCATCCATAAGTTTTCTTTTCCTCACCGCTCAAGCAATACTCTCTTTCAACTAAAACAGTGGGTTTCCTCCATTTGGTTGAATACATTGAGTGTCAGATGACCTGGTGCCTCATCTCAAAGACTGAAATTCATACTTCCTCTGGTCTCATTCTCCCTGTGCATGAAGCAGACTCTCCATAACACTTCTTTGCTTTCCCTTTTCCACCTCAAAAGAAGAGTCAGTGACATTGAATTAGTTTATTGTGTCTACTCTTCCTATAAGAGGAGCCAGACACTTTATGCATTACCCAAAAAATAAAAGTTTTACAAGCCCAAGTCAGTTAAATTTTCATATCTTAAGTATACAAAATTAAACACATGCCTAAGTGCTTGACAAATTGCTGATCAAGCCCTTGAAACCTTTAACTTTGCCTCCCTAAATTAATTGAAATGTCATTTCTCCGAAGGTATATGTTCCTTTCCCAAAAAAAGAAAAAATCATGCCATATGACTGAATTTTTTCCTCAGCTCTTCAGATTTTGAGAAGCTGAGAGAAGCCTTCTTCTTTCTGCCAGCTAACATGGAATCAAATGTTGCCAACTGCAGTGACTGAGGGGAAATATCACTAGCTTACTATTTTCTTCTTCAGCTTCTTGTGGTAACACTTTAAAGTCCAGGAACCAAGTTTCAATCCAGGCAAGTATGAAGGATATGATGGGCAGCACGTAGCCAAAAGCACCCTGTGAGAACAGCTAGAAGAAAAGAAAACATTACAGAAATTACCCTGAAGAATCTTGCTTTTAAGAAAACAACAAAGTATAACAAACATTTGATTAGAATATATACCTGTGAAATAATTACTTTTGCTAATAAAAAGGCACTGGTCACTGCTGTTGTAAACTGAAAAAGATAGAACAGACAAACTAATAAATGGATTTAGTTTCTTATTTCTGCCATTATCTATTAGTTCCAATATTTACTGACAACAGCAAGATCACATATATTAATAAAACGTAACAAGCATGATACAATTAACTTAAAGTGCTATTAAAATAACCTCCTTAATAAAGGTAACTTTTAATACAAACACCTCCAAATATTGATTTCCACATAACAGATGGCATTTGTGTGGAATCAAAACTGCCTAGGTTATGTAAATTGTGATCTTACTGTATAATGAAGATAGTGTACTTTATTCATCAAGTCCCTTAAAAAAACCCCAACTATTTATGTATTTGGGAAAAAAGCAAACAGCAGTTTTTCCAAATGTTTTTCACTACCATCCAAATCAAAATATCCATTTCACATAACAAAACATCTTTGTGGGAGTAAATTGGAATAAATTCATGAAATTATATTTTGAAAAATGTATCTCTTTGAAGACTTGATACTCCCTGATACATGTAAAAAATTGTCAGGCTGGATAAAACATCTAAAAACCCCCCAAAACCTGAAAATGCAGTGAACAAGTACTGTTCACATAAGCAAAGCCTCTATATCTTCTAGCGCATTTGTGTCCAGCAATTCTTTAAATAACAGCAGAACCTAATGAACTTCTGTCAGTCACAGGAAGAATGTTAACATAAAAGGCTTTGGCAAAACCTTCAGTGAAGCTTTATGTGTCTATTTGTTTGCTACCATGATGGGTTCACTCTCACAACCTCACAAACAAAAGCATCAAGTTGGAGGATTAAGAAACACTCTAAAGCTACACAACTAAGAGCAAGGACTTCTAAGAGGCATGCATTTAAACATAAGCACAATCAGAGCAGCAGCTACCATTACGTATGTTTGTGCCACGCTAGTAACACGATCTATAAAAATCACGGCATGTAGTCTCAGAGTACTAAACAAACTGCATGCTACTCACTTGAAGAAAGTTACACATGAATATGTTCTACATGCACCTACCACAGCTAAAGAAAAAAAAAAAAAAGGCTGATTTATAAAGCACTAAGGCAGCATTACACCTATGATATTACAGCCTATAGCACTGACTGGTGGAAGCATGAATTTTTCACCCAAGTTTGCATTCTTTGTCATCCACACAGTACAGCTGCATTAAAGATATTGGCTCCAATCCACTGCAGTTGCCTACAGCTCTCAAGAACATTTTTAAGAAGGGATGCATAGTCTACATTTTGTATTGGAGCACGAAGCAATACAGGTGCTAGTGTTCAATGGGTGGCACCTAAAACTTTAAAAAGTAAGAATGTGGGAGTTAATGGACACCTGAACCTCTGGTACAACAATGCCAATTCTTGTTTTTGAAGATGGTTCACTATTTCAAATGCAAATATATTACCAACATTAATTAACAAGTCAGAGGTAACAAGCAGTTATGACTAGCCATCCATACAGGATTAAAAAAAAAAATCTTTAATTTGTATTAACATAACACCTAATAAGAACCATACCCTCTGTGCTATTAAATTCTTGCCTTTAGGCTGAAAATCTTCCAGAAAACAAGCTTTTAATTTGTTATTTAATTTGTACAACAAATTTTTATAAATACCATCAAGATGATTCTTAACATACAAGCGTTAAGAGGCATCTAAAATTTTGTCTGTTTGGTCCAGTCTAGGAAAAACTTCATTATGCTTGGCTACTACTCACAGCTATTGCCCACCAATGGCGCAGTCTGCACATTGCATATGCAAGTATTAACACCTTAAACCGAAAGACTGCCAGTAGCTATAGAGAGAGGAAAAAATATTGGTTGGTTAATTCAGAACACAGAAGAACCACAATATTCTCAGCTCACTGAAAATACTAACTGCTTACAAAACAACTTAAAACAGGACAGTCTAAACTCTGTTACCAAGAAAAAAATTTTAATGTGTGCTTATAAAACAGAAATAGAAGGTAATTTCCCATTTGTAAAGCAAATGGCAACATCCACATGCCTACACAGGCTCAAATATGCAAGCATGTGCAATTCCACAAATAAGTTAGAAACATAGGAAAGCTACACAAAGTAGGTTCATGATCAGTTTACGTGACTGGAATCTAAACAGTTAAATCTGGATGCAGTTAATCCAGCAAATACCTTGAGCATCACTGTGCATCTCACTGATCTTAGTGGTGTGCTACTGTACTTCTAGTATTTCTTGAAATATTAACATTGCAACAATCAACTATTCTTTATGTAGATGCCCGCAATAGCAAGTCATTCTATTTTGCAGTAGAGAAAGCTAAGTTATAGTATTTCTAGGCCATAAAATTAAACCAATAGCAGACAGATGAGATCTCTGAATCAGGGACCCTGACCTTCCATTTCCCTCTTTATTTTTTGATATCAGATTGTCTCCATCTTGTTTTAAAAGCTGTGTTCAGAATTGAAAAAATGTGAAACAAATGCTTAAAAATGAAGATAAATCAAAGGCAGCCAGAGGCCAAATAGCCAGAGGTATGATAAACCCATTTAATCTTATGCAAATATGTAGTAGAAACAGAGGAAATTCTGTAAAAGCCCACAAATAATTTTGCAAAATTCGATGTTCTAGTCTCTTCCCAGGGAATAAAACTCTATTATTTCGCATTACATGTTCTTAACCCTTGGTTCAACTACAGGATAAAAGAATTTTCAGAGAATCAACATTTACAAATAACATTTTTTGCCTTCTGCAGTATGGTTTATAATGAAGAACCTGCCAGCAAAACAATGAGAAAGGGAGAAATAGCATAGTTTGAAAGCTTATAAAATTTTTGAATCCAGTACGTAAGTTCATTTGACGCAGCAAATGTCCAAAGCAGAAGTAAGGATGGGTTTTTACACCAGTTTCAAAGAGAGATTCTGGATACAGCCATCAATATAAAATGACTGATATTAAACCAAGTCATCTCTGCAAGGCAAACAAGATCTGGTAGAATTAACAATATTGCCCTTTAGAAGCACTGTAAAGAAAGAGCTTTTACTCAGGGTGTGCAGTGCAAAATGCATTGCAACTACAGAGCTAGAGGCTTGCTTAAAGAAAGACATTTCCTAATGCAATAGAGTTCCTCTCAAGTGCCTAAGGTACTTATACATATTACAGGAGAATCATACTTCATGTTATTTCTTTTTACTGTTTGAGTTAAAACACAGAACTCTCAAAAAACGTGCCCTGTGTAGGCCACCCTGAGATCAAATCTTTCTTCACCGCAATGACCTTATGCCTGAAGAAGGACAAAAACGTCACTTTAAGCAAAATGATTTTAGAGCTAGAGGACTATGGGTCTTGTCCTCTTAATGAATTACCTCATGTTACATCAGACTCACATTCTTGACTGGGTTTTCCATCTGCTTTTCCATGCACTGCAAAGCTAAAGAAGCAAATTAATTGGCCCTATGCATTTCTATCCACAGGCTGCATGAGCCTGCTGCCAGGGCAACCCCTAGATGGGTGAAACTTGGCACAACCTCTTTCAGTTTAAATTATGAAGAAAAGATCAACCCTTTCATAAGTCTCAAACTAGAAAACATCTGTGGAAGGAGGAATGGGAGAACTATGCTTTTGCTGCTCTTTTTTCTTTTTTTAAGAACACTTACAAATATATCAAAATATGAAGAAGAGTAGTCATAATGTAGGACTTCTTTCTCTAAGGTAGTCTCAATGCCTCCTTTTACCTACAAAGGAACAACACACATAGCTTCAGGAAACAAAATACAAACAAATGTGAAGGGTAAAACTAATAATTCCCCACTGATATACAAAAAGATCATTAAACTAAATACATAAGAGCTGTATCCTAAGAATGGTGGTGTCAAGACTACTGCTGTTATTTGTTTTTCATTACTGTATTGACTTTTCAAAGTGAAAAAATTTAGGATTATCATCTGGTCTAGGCAAGCTACATTACAGACTGCCCCAAAATAAAAGCAAACAAGTTGTTGAGGGAAGAAGGAATGATTAAATGTTAAGGTCTGTTACACAAACTCAAAAAGCACTTTATGTATGATAAAGAGGATCAAAACAGCTGGTCAAAAAGCCAACCAAAACCCACTTCTAGTTAGTCACATGTTAGCAAATAGGAAACAGAACAGAAACTGAATTCATACTTCAGATCTTCTGCTTATCAGCACACATACAATTTGTTAAGAAAGCTGAACAAAAAGATTCACAGTAAAAACCACAGAAGCTGCAACTGTTAGACTAACCTCCCACAAATAACTAACATTCAAGTTTAGTTTTTCTATTTGCTGAGGAGTTTCAAAACTACATTTTCCTTAGCCACCATGTTTCTTTCCAGTGGAAGGATTCTACTGTTCAAACTGGCCTCGTAAGAAAATAATTTAAGGTGTATTGGGTCAGGGAATGAGAGGAGAATCTATCTTAGTTGAAAATTAAAACCCCCAATGTCCATAGTCTATTGTTTTTAATATGAAATTCCATAATAAAGCACTGCATTAAAGAGTTATGTAAAACAACACCAACAGAAGGCTTCAATATTGAGTTTGACTGTTGTCATCTTTTTAAGGAAAGGAGCTACCAAAGCACACCAACAACATATGCTTACCACCTCAAAGCAATACAGTCTAGACACTTCCACACTCTTCCACTCTTCCAACTAAACTGCTGGACAGGGTTTTCCTGAGACTAATCACTCCAACTCCAAATTTCTTCTATTTCTTCTACTCTCCTGCCCTCTGTGGCTACCTGACAAACCACTTTCTAAATACAGTTCTCCCTTGGTTGCTCTACTGCATCAGGTGTGATTATGGGTTTCCAGAATAAATAAGGAAGATCAGCTTCCCCCACTCCAAGCTGTTCATCACTGTGTGGCTGTGTGAGCACTGTGTTAACATAAGGATGAACACAGAACCATGGAAGCCTTGATTTTTGCTCAAAATGCCATGCAGCTACTCCCTGAAACATTTAACAATAAACTACACCACACCTAAAGAAACTGGATAATAGCAACAAAATGAAAGCAATGTTTACAGGAACTCTCATAGCAATTCTGACACTACTTATGCACCAATGACATACAGTCCTAACACAGTGCTATTTGTGCATAACAAATAACAATTTGTGCAGTAATAGCTTTGCTATTTGCTATTTTGCTAACAAACAAAACAATTCAAAGAAAAACAGAAAAAAATTCCTAATCATGTCAGGTCCCAGATATCAAACTTTAGCTTCTAATATCATGACTTCTAAAGACAAAAACCTGTTTTTTATTCTTGCTGACATGTGGCCGTATAGGACACTAGTTCGTAATATGCCCTCCTGAAAATCAAGCGTTTTACAAAGAAAAATGCTATGATCTTGACGTCCCTTGATGCTGTAGCATTCAAAACAAAGCATCATGAGTTGATAGCATTTTCTATTCAGTCTTGAATATTCTGAAAGCACTCATGTGAAAATCTGTACTCTGAAGCCTCAACAAGAGATATAAACCCACTCTGTTCCTCTTAGTCGTACAAGCTGTTGAGAAACTGGCCTAAAAAAAGAACTGCATCAGAACACTATGCTACAACTATTTTTCCACCTAGAGAGAAAACAGAAAGTCTAGTCCCAAAATTACAACATTAAGGCAAGCAAAATCTGCTTTCTCAAATTAAATCAGAATGAGTATTTTTCACTGTATCAATGACCTATTGAACAGTCAGCTTCTGAAGCTTCAAAATGTCAAATTAATAACCAAGGTTATTTATCTAGTAAAGGAATGCTGACTACAAATGTCTACTTTCTGTCTAGAAAAAGGATTCCTCCCTAGTGTGTCCTTTCTTAAATGCAAACTTTAGATTATAGCATAAAACCCAGCTCAAGAACTAGGAAGCTACTTATGAAATAACAGCAAATGAGCTATCCTATTGCTTTCTGGAATTTTTAGGAGAACAGCCTCATTTTCCAAATTACAAATGCTGTAGTTAAAAGGTGGCAACTGTGGAAGTTTAAGTTGTTTAAATGCACCCTGCAGTACACAGTGTATAACATACCAAGTTTACATCAAAGAAAATACATCACAACAAAAGAAAAGTTTGGGCTATTGGAAGTCTTTTCAGGGACTAACACTTCAGTAAAATATCACTGACTTAAAGTTATTCAGAAGGCAAAGTCCTGAATCCTGTTAAAATTCATACTTCTTGTCAAATTCAAAGATGTACTTTTTTGTTTATTTGATGCCTGAAGAGTTCACTGGATTTCCAATGGTTTTTTCAGCATGGTTCATAGACTATAGGAACATCTAAAGGTTTCATAATAAGAAGATACACGTGTATCCTACTGAACAAAAGTAGATGCAGTTGAGTAGACACCATGTTCATGAAAGCTTAAAGTAATAAGACGCTTAAAATTAAATAGATACAAATAACTATTCTGTATAGAAAGGAGCAACTTATGAACCACCCCTGAGTGACTAACTACTTAATATAACATCTAAGGGTAGGTGCTGAAAAGACAACTCACATTTAATTCTATTATCCACAGTAAGGTTATGAATAAGAGATCAAATGTAACAAACAAACAGAAAGTCCTTCTGACATCTGATATGCCTTTCTTCTCCCTGCCTTCATAAGACTCAATCCTTGCCATCAGCTGCGTTGGGTTGATAGAGTGGACATCCCGCAAGGAAGGACAAGATTCCACACTGCTACTGTGAGCATTTTCTGCATCAGTTGGGACCCGATTCATCCTGGGTTTGCTTAGAGTGGTCTTCTTCCAGTTTCACCATCACTAGAAGGCTGATCCATATAGGAATAATTTCTAAACAAGCAAACAAACAAAACCAAAACACATTAGTCATTCACCAAACCCCTATAATTCCAAGAGGTATTTTCATTTTACAATGACATTTCTCTTTTTGCTAAACTAATGACTAAGAGAATTAGGCAAGTAGGCTCTAGAAATTGTTTCTAACACAGTGTCTAGTTCCTCTTCATCTCTCAGAGAATTTGTGAAGCAAGAGAAATAATGTTCAATTAGACTGTTTGAAAGAAGGGAGCACTGCCTAGATTTAGAATGGTCATTTCTCTGTGTTGTTAGAGTGAGATCATTAAACAGCATAATGAATAAAATGCACGATGCTGTGTATCTTTAAGGTTTTCAATACTGATTTAAATGCTCTCAATAAATAGGAAGACAACTTACAACAACTTCCAAATAGAATTCCTGAAAAATGGCAGTCATCCAGATGTCAGCACATCCAGAGCTGACACAAATAAAAGATTAAAAGTACATTAAAGTCCCAAATAGTGTAATAATCATTCTATAAAGCATACACACTGCTATTTGCTCTGTAAATTCAGCTGCTATAGCAACTTACATTGACAGGCAGTTTCTCCATGAAAAATGTGTGTGCGACCAGTAGTCAAAGATAATGCAATTACCCTAAGTCTCTTCTGACTACAAAGCTTTTAAAATAATTTGCAGGCTGAATTTCCTATAAAAATGGAGCAGTTTGATGCATGATTCACTCAAATCCTCTGTAAGAACATTTGTCCAATTAAAGCTTCTAGAAAGGGTGGACTCAGGTCACAGAAGTTTCATGGACACACACAGAAAATTTATTTTTATGCAAAAAAAATTAAAGCAAAATGCTCAGAAAATTAAGCTATACATCCTGCAGTACCAATCACTTCAGATGATGTGATTAGTTTTTGTAACACTGGGGCAACAGCTTTTTGAAATTCAAGAACAAAACTTTGCTTCCTCCTGTGTGGATTGTGTTTTAGTAAACGGCAAGACACAGAAATTCTTCCCACTCCTGTTTTTTAACAGTGTTTCAACCTCAAGGCTGTGAGAACACAGCCAGTCAAAGCCCAACAGGGGATCTGTAACACATCACTAGGCAAACAAAAGGGAGAATACAAGGACACAGGGGAAAAGTAAAGGTGGTGCAGGGAGCTGCCAGAGCACACACACCACAGCTGAGGAAGACACAGGCCAACCAGGCATGGTCAATGTCTAGGCCAAGTCACACAGAACAGCCTTCAGGGAGTTCAAAGGCACCAGGCAAGGCTGGACAAGCACAATACATCATTAAATCTTTCTTGTTTCTACAGCAGCTGCCTGAAACATGGCTGGCAAAGGGCTGTGGAGGAGGGAGACATACGTGGTGTGTGTTTGGTCAGGTGTCTTGAGCACCACAGTGAACTTTGGGCCACCTGAACCTGAGGGTATGAGCAGAATCTCTGCACTGCAGTGCTGTAAACAGCGCTTGCTTTGTACTGAAAACCCTCACACTAAAGTGCCCTGCTATGTTACAGCAAGCCACAGGAAAATGTTTGGGACGAGATATAAACCTCACATCAGGCCACCAATGGCCATAATTAAAAATAAAAGAAAAATACAAGTAACACCAGAACCTCCAAAAAAATTTCCATCTACATTTGCTAAAATATTTATTTTATTTTGATGTGGCACTGAGTGCCAATTATATAGGAAGTTGTTACTTCCAGTCTGAATTGCTGCTAGACACAGCACAGTATGGGAATACAATTAGTACAGCCAGAGGTATTTGTTTCAGGATGTGCTAGTTCAGCATCCATTTGCCTAGTGGGGCCCTCTGCAAAGAGAAAAGCATGGTCTTAAAATGCACTGGCTACCAGTTTGTTTTCAAGTGCGACTCAAAATGTCAGATTCAGAATATAAATTCCATGTACTCTGAAATCCTTGCTACTAACAGGCTGGTTTTTGCCTCAAAGTCCTCTGGACAGGGGATATTCACAGTAAGGGAATTTGTCTCTAGCCTTGCTCTGCCTGCTGATCTATCAGATCCATGCTTGGACACATGGCATGGCCTCTCTTGTCACAGTAAGCTGGTATCAAAATGTGATTCTTTAATGGAACGGACATAGCTTGGCAGCTTTCTGCACTCATTGCATCAACTCTGCAAACTGATTAATCACCAAGTGTGTGCGAAAGGATTGTTTCTCATAAGTTTCTTTCATTAATTAAAAGTTCCTTTGTACCTGAATGACATAATCGGTCATTTCATCATACCAGCATTCTCAGATAGTTTCAGGTGGGTGCATAAAAAAAATCTTAAATCCTTGTTGGCAGCTGTCTTACAGGCACCTAGGGACTATTAAAAAGCAGCACTTCTCTTTCAGTGTTGGATGGTGACTTGGCCAGAAACATTCATACCCATCTCAGCCTTACCAGCAACAACATTTCTCCTCCCTTGCACTTCCAAAGCACCAGTCATGCCCCATCTCTCTCACCCATTACAAGTTTGCAGCTGGAGCGAGATCTGCTCTTCCCATGGCTCCATTTCTCCAGGGGGTCTTGCTTGTGCAAAACAGCCTGTGCTTGGAGGGGCTCCAGGCTTGCAGCCCCCTGTACAGCTGCCACTTTTCAGCACTCCATGGGCACTATACAAACACCAGGCAGGTATATGAGTGCTTTTCATGCATCCCTGGCCAAGAAACTCAGTGGTGGAACAAGTTTAATAAGGCAAAAAAAGTGTGTTTGTCATTGAGATGTGTCATACTTTTGAAAATACCACAAAATTCTTTCGCATGTGACTATTACTGATACTCATTCTCACTCTTCAGGAAACAGGGACTGCTCGGCCTGAATTCATACTGCCACATTACTTGAGTTTTTGCATCCGAAATGATACATGACATTGGTTATTGTTATTTCTAAAAAGCAAAATAATTTAGGATCAAAGAAAAAAATAATTATAAACTGCATGTGGGCATGTTTGAGGTTTGGGTTTTTGAAACCAAAATGCAAATTCATGCAGAAAAAGACTCATTAGCAAATAAAGAGAGAAAAATCACATTTTTACAACTTTAGAGGTTTTTTTCTAGAAAGAGCCTTCTTTGTGCATCAGTCAGTTATGTACATTCCTGTTCCTGGTAAAATAAAATACTTTATAGATCATTTTCAGGGTTTTTTCAATATTAGTTACATATATTCAAGACTATTGTATCATCTCTGGGTTGACCCAGTGTCTGCCTCTGATTTGAAGGAGACTGCATTCACCTGGCACCCCTTCTCTTGGCTCCAGGCAGGGCCACTGCTTGGGTTATTCTATATGGCAGGCTTCAGGAAGGAAGTATGGTCAAAACAAATATGTCCTATGAAGTGATCTTTACAGACCAGCATGTTCATTTACAGCAGAGCCTGGGTGGAGGACACTCACCAGAAAGATAAACAGCCCATAATTCATAATATTGCAAGAAACTCTATGGGCAATTTGCCTAGAGAGGAGGAGTTCATAGCGCCTATATTGGTTACAAACTGTGCTATTAAGTCCCTCCCACAAAATACACGTGAGACAGAAATCTGTTTTCCCCACGCAGTCCCACTAGCAAATGGCTCTCCACAAAATGTATGGAATTTGCAATGTTCTGGCTCTGACTTTGCCAGACTTCAAGTGGTGGTTTTTCAAGTGAAACTGAGGATTGTATTAACCTGCTCCTGGCTACACCTGCACATTGTGATAATGCTTGTGAACACCTGTCCTGAAACAGAGTCAGAAAAATAAAATCCTGTTTCCAGTTTTATCTTTCATATTAAGTGTCTTCGAAAGTGTTTTTGAAGCTAAAACAACCCTGGCATTGCAGGCAAATAATAGTCTTATTGTTATGTGACTCATCGTGAGGGCAGAATAAAACATTCTGTTGGAAGGGACAGAAAACAGTCACCTAGTCCAACTGCCTGACCACTTCAGTGCTGACCAAAAGTTTAAGTACAGCATTAAGGGCAATGTCCAAATGCCTCTTAAACACTGACAGGCTTGGGGCATCAGCTGCTTCTTGAAGAAGACTCTTCCGTGGTTTGACCACCCTCTTGGTAATGTTTCCTCATGTCACATCTGAACCCATCCTGATGGATGCAGCTTTCAGCCATTCCCACATGCTCTGATACTGGGTGCTACTGAGAAGAGATCAGCAATCTCCCTCTCCACTTCACCACCTCAGGAAGCTGCAGAGAACAGTGTGGTCACCCCTCAGCCTCCTTCTCTCCAAACTACATGAAAACCCTGTGTCTTCAGCTGCTTCTCATAGGGCATTACTTCCACCCCTTTCACCAGCTTTAGTGCCCTCCTCTTGGACACATTTAAGGACCTTCCCATCCCTTTTAAATGTTGGGGCCCAGAAGCACACACAGTACTCAAAATGAAGTTGCAACAGTCCTAAATAGAGTGGGATGATCACCCCTTTTGACCAGCTGGTTGTGCTGTATTTGAAGGTTTGCCACTGCCAACTTTGAGTCTGTTGTCAGACAGCACCCCCAGACCCTTTTCTGTGGGGCTCCTCCCCAGTCACTCCTCTCAAAGTTTGTACTTGTGGAAGGTACTGCTCCCTCCCAGGTGCAGAGTCTGGCATTTGTTCTTATTCAGTTTCATGCCACTGACGATGGTTCAGCACTCCAATCCATCCATATCTCTCTACAAGGCCTCTTGTCCCTCGAGGGTGTCAACAGCATCTCCCACTTTAGCATCATCAGCAAACTTGCTAATAGTGCATTCAACTCCTGCCTCCAGATCACTGATAAAATTTTGAGCAGAACTGGCCTTGGGATTGAGCCCTGAAGGACACCACTGGTGGCTGGTCTCCAGCCAGGTGTAGCCCCATCCTCTACAACCCTTTGAGCCCTGCCCTTCAGCCAGTTTTTCCAGCACAGCATCTACCTGCTCACTTCACGGCCGGACTTGTCCAGAAGGATGCTGTGAGGAAGTACCAAAAGTCTTAACAAAATCCAGAAAAACTATATTCACCACCTTCCGTTCATTTACTAGGCAGGAGAAACGACAGAATCTACAAGCTTACTGAAGTGTCAAAACATTTAAGAGGGAAAAAAAACTTCTGAAAGAAGAATCCACATTAGTATATTTGTGACATACTTTCTTCTCACTTTCCCTTATTTCAAGAAACATAAGATTTTAATGTTTGGTTTTTTCTTTTCTTCATAACCACATTTATTTACTCAACTACCACTAAAATATATAGCTGAGTAAGTTTTCTATGCTGACCTATTCAAATTCATAGACAACATTGGCATTTTTTTCAGAAAAAAACCCCACTGAAGTTTGCATCTACTTAAATTAAAAGCATGTTTTGCCTTTTTTTTTTTTTTAAACACTTAATTGTTATGGCCAAAACTCAAGCTTACAAACAGAGAATTAAATTCTCAAACTGTCCAGTGAAATAAAGATTTTACACTTATTAACAGTATTAACTAGTATAAAAAGTGAAAAGTAAAGCACTTAAAATTATCAAGTTTTGGACTGCAGTCCTTCCCTGCCTTCAAAGACTAATGAAGACTTAAGTAATATATGGTGAGAGCTAGACCAAGATTTCAGGTTACATTTACAATTAACATCATTATTTTCATTCATACTAACAGAAGCAGATGGCACACACTGCATGTGTCAATTTTACATATATTTTAAAAGATGCAATATCAGAATGCCACTTCTCTTTTCTATCATTATCCTATCCCTGTTCTTCCAGTCTATTGTCCTTGGTTTAAATTATTTTTGTGTTTACTGTATTACTGTATCACAGATGAGCAACAGCACCACTTACGATACACTTTTCCTTCCAACAAAAAAAAAAAAATAAAAAACACAGCAGAATTTAACTGAGAAGAGATAAAAG
>VZRN01004312.1:54542-66361 GCA_013397935.1 Dasyornis broadbenti
CGGCGGGACCGGGATGCCGGCACCGCCACTCCTGCCCGCCCCTGGTGCGAGGGCTCGGGAAGAGGTGGCGCTGGGGGCAGAGCCCGGGCGGCCCAGAGATAAGGCTCTTATCTTTTAGTGTCGTCAGCCCCAAGTTGTAGTGGAGCCGAAGGATCGAGCAGAGGGACTGGTTAGCTGTCGTTCGCCCGGATTTCACTTGTATCGTCATAGTACAGTCCTTATCTTTGCAGAGATTAGCACCATAAAATCACGGAATTACAGAGTATTCTGAGTTGGAAGGGACCACAAGGATCATCGAGTCCAGCTCCTGGCCCTGCACAGGACACTCCAAGAGTCACATCACGTGCCCAAGTGCATTGTTCAAAGACTTCTTGAAGTCTGTCAGGCTTGGGGCGGTGACCACTTCCCTGGGGAGCCTGTTCCGGTGCCCAGCCACCCTCTGGGGGAACAACCTTTTTCTAATATCCAACCTAAACCTCCTTTAACACAACTTCAGGCCATTCCGTCAGCACTTGACACTGGTCAGGACAGAGAAGAGATCCAGACATGATTGCTGTCATCGTGAAAATATGACAGAAAATTAATCAACCAACCACTCTAGGAAACTATCCATTCCTTTGGGAAGCATGGTCTCAACCTTATTGAAGCCCAGAGCTTGTCAAGTGCTTATATATGTTGTAAGGTTTGTCTGCAGTTCAGTGCTGCAGGCTAGATCCATGATACACCTCTTTTAACAAGAAACAGGTGTAGTAGGGAAACAGAGGAAGAAAGGTTAAAAGGCAGGTCCAGGAACCATCCAGACAGAGGTCCACTTCTCCACCCTGCCTGGGTCCTTCTGCCAGACTCCAGCATCTTCAGGGAGATCAGTGCAGAGTAGCTGCAGCAAGGTGATGCTGGGGTTCAGCCTGGAGTTAGAACACTGCTGGAAGCAAGTACTCCAAGAATTTATTATTAAAAAAAAAACATTATGTCAAATGATAGCTGAGGTGCATGCTTCGTCTTTGTTCCACAAACCCAAAACTCACAATAAAATGTCCTCTTCACTATTGCCTCTCATTTTTCTAGGTGTGAGGAAAATCTTGCAAGATCCTCTTTTTTTTTTTTTTTTGCTAATAATTTTTTCTTAATCTAAGTTTGTAAACACACAAGAACTTTGTGCACTTTTATGCTTTTTACCCATGTTTGTTTTCTTTGATTATCTATGGTTTTTTGGTGGTCTTTTTTGCAGTTATTGTACTAAAGGTCACCTCAGGCTTTCAGGCAGGTAACTATTTTTAGGAATTACTGTTATTTTTCATGCAAATTCAAAGAGAAAGACTTTTGGATCTCAGCTAGCAGCCTGTATTTGAATTATCTGTCACTAAATAGGTTTGATACAAGTTGTTTAAGACATTGCAAGACAAAGGCAGCAACCCTCTGTCACAACATACTCTGAAATAAACATATCTTGGAATAAAATGTGATTGAAGTTTAGCTGAACAGATTAGGAGCATAATTTGTGATAACACATGAACAACCACTGTTATTCAGGCCTCATCAGTAGTTATGAAATTATACGAAAAGCTGAGAGTTATGTCTTGAAAATATAGCCAATAAATAGAGGCTAGCTTTCAGATAACTAAAGCCTGTGCAGAATGTGTGTAACCATTAACATCATGAGGAAAGCAGATCCCTCAATATCAATATTCCTGCATATTCCTGATGGAATTATTTGTTTTAATCCAATAACAAATATTATATTTCTGATAGTTATAATCAGCTGAGGGTCAGACCTGGTAGCCATATATGCTCACAGAATCAGCCAGCTTGCTGGTTAATGGCAAAAAGATCTGATTGCAGGGAAAGTACAAGGCAATTAGACTGAAGCTCTTCTATTTTGTAGTTATGCTACAATGAATATAGCATAAGAAGAACAGCAAAAACCACCCAAACCTAATTTTCTTAAAACCTAGATGTTTCATTATCAAGTGATTGCTATGTGGTCATCCTCACATCCTCTTAGGATGGTTTTGGGGTGGGAGTTTCAGTCAGTTCTGTAGTCCATGTTGTAATATTTTTGTTACAGTTCATACACCACAAGCTAGGGGCTATCCATTCTGGCTATTAATTTTTCAATAATAATTAAGCTACCAGCTTTGTCTGTTCTAATTATTATAAATGTTCAGATTGTTAGCTCCAGGTTTCACCATAAAACATCTGTGACTTATACAACAAAGCCGTAGAGTTCAGCTAAAGTTCAACTTGCAGCGTAACAATTCTAGCTGCTTATGGCAAACAAGTACTTTGCTGCTTTCAAAGAATATAAAATTTTCAGCATCAAAAGTAAAGTACCACTGAAATCAATAGAGAAAACATATTTTAAAAGAATTTGTATCTGGTAGTGCAACCTGATTCTCTCCTCAGTCTACTTGTCCTGTTGATAGACCTTCTAAAGCACTGGTGAGAACTGTGAGTGTTTAATCTATAGTGAGGTGGAATGCTAGGGAAAGGAACCATCAGCTTTAAGGGTTTAAGTGCATGAGGCAACTGGAAGGGAGGGGGAAAAGTGATCCTGGATCAGGTCTGGCAGAAATGAGAAACATCTCTCTTCAGATAAAAAACTGATATTCAGAAACCTGTGAGACTGATGTTTGAGTCTCTGCCTCTTTCTGGGTGGCCTGTCGCCTCTCCTCTCCTAGTTTTGTCAAAATACTGTCTTACAGAATCTCACTGAAGAGAAAAACAGTGTTTGTTCTGCTTTTCCTGCTCTACAGGGTATATGGAGGGGATCCTGATGAGTGAAGAACTGTTTCAGTTCCTACTACATGGACATCTCATCTTGCATTAAGAAAAGAAATTTGAGTTTGCTGAGAAGATTTTATTAAGCTGTTCTAAAACCAGTCAGTAATTGAAAGTGCTTAACAGAATATGCTAAGGCTATATTTTCTAATCTACTGAGAACTTAAAGAGTCAAAATATCTCATTGTGGATCACACAGAGTATTGTTACTGGATGCCTTAATTTCAGACCATATTAGTAACAAACAACAACTTAATGTTGGGAGCTTATAATGTTCTTCAGCTTTTGAATAGGGAATGGAGAGATTTGGGGATTTACATTCCATTACCACTCAGGTCATGACTTCAGACAGATTAAATTATGTAGAAGTTGGCTTTGAAAGTCCTTTTGAATAAATTTGCCCAGGTAACCCTGTGTTTGTAATACTGTCCATAGAGGACATTTAGCAGTTCATACTTGGAAAAAATGAGCTGAGCATGGACTAATGGACTATTTTCCCGGACTGTGCAGAGGTTTTTTCCAGACTGTGCAGAGGTATTTCCCTAACTGTCAGTGGATCTGAACATAGGGAAGGACAGAAAACATTAGGTCATGTAAGGAAGGACTCTGCAGTTTCTTCAATATTGCTGTTATGGTTCAACCCCAGCTGGCAACTATGTACCACATTGCTGCTTCTTCATTAGCCCCTTCTACCAGCGGGATGGGGAGGAGAACTGGAAAAATGTGAAACCCATGGGTTGAGACAAGAACAGTTTAATAATAGGAGCAAAGTAAACTATAAGGAAAAGGAAAGGAGAAGTAAAAAATGAGAAAAAACTGATGCTCAATTCAATTTCTCACCACCTGCTGACCAACGCGTAGCCCATCATTGAGCAGCAATTGGCAGGTCCCAGCCAATTCCCCTGAGTTTAAATACGGACCATGATTCCATACTATTGAATACCACTTTGGCCAGTTCAGGTCTGCTGTCCTGGCAGTGCTCCCCCCCTTAGCTTCTTGTGCACCTGAGACACTGAAAAGTCCTTGATTCAGGGAAAGCACTGCTCAGCAAGAACCAAAACATCAGTCTGTTGTCAACATTATTCTCATACTGAATCCAAACCACAGCTACTAAGAAAAAATTGTCTCCATCCCAGACAAAACCAACACAAGTGCTTTCCTAGTGGAGGCATGTCTCTCTGTCCTGATGCTGAAGTTTGAATGCGAGCAACTGAGTTTCATGCGCAGGTAATGGAGTGCCTGCTCCACCTTTAAAGGAGTGGAGCAGGTTGTGCCTAGGTTTCGGACAACATTCCACTTAAATTGTTACCTTGGACTGTGTTGTGTGTGCCTATTACACAGGGCATTAAGGAATAAGTGCCTGTAATCTTCAGGAGCAAGAAAAAAGGGAAGAGAAGCACAGTAACAGTACCCATAATTTACATCCTAAAGCCTTCCTCATTTGGTTTTCCTATGCTTATATTTAAGTTAGTGTTTTTCAGTCTTTAGCTCAGCTGCCACTGTAAAAAGTGTGTGTCAATAATAGGTTCTTTGGCAGAATAAGTTGCTAGCAACCAGTACAGGTTAATATTTCAGTGTTGTTTTCAATATGCTTATTTTCAGGTTTATATTATTTCTTTCTGGAGAAAGACCATCAGGGTTCCTTTTGAGGCTGAGTACTTCTTTGAGGCTGAAGGAAATGTAATTTCCTATTCAAAAGTGCTATTGGTACTTGACAGACAATATGTAAAATCTTATAAAGCCTCATGATGCAAATTACTTTCTAAAGATTCCTCAGCCCCCTGCTGTGGCAGGACTAGGGCAAGAGGGTTGCCAAATGGAGGCAAATGTGCCTGCGATCTTGTTAATGCTGTTCTTTGGAAAGAGGGTGTGTCAGTCTTCAATACTGCTGGGGGGGAGTTTGGGAAGGAGCAAGAAGGCTTTCTTTTCACTTGGTTTTCCGGAGATGAGTTGTGATAAAGTGCTTCCTAAACTGTTCTAGAGCTGAAATATTTGTTGCTGTTTTCAGTGTGATCCCTCACCCAGGCAGGAGGTCTAAAGACACTTGTCTCAGTTAAGGCAGATCACAGGTGTTTGCTGTTCGTGCTGGCTTTGGCACATCAGCTAATTGTTCTCACAGCAGCTATTGCTCTAAAGTGAAGTGTGGGCACTGCAACAGTTATCACAGGCATGACTCATTACATCAAGTAGCTGGATGTAAGGTGAGCCACTTTCTGATACAAGTGTCTCAAGTATTTCTTCCTGTCCTTTCATGCTGTGGTAAACAGTTGAAATAAGTATGTTGGTTCCTGCAACAGAATATACACACACATCCCAGTAGTTACACGTAGAGCCTAAAGATAGACATAAGATGTGCAAAGTCGTTACACCCCCAGTTCTTCTTTGAAATCAAAGGAACTGCTTAAATACACGTCAGATGTTCATATTCCTGTGCACAAGAGGTTCTCAAACCTCAAGCTGCAAACTCACAGCCAAAGACATCTCTGACTAGCTGAGCTAATACCTCAGCTCCTCTGGTTTATGAGCTATTAATATCTACTTCTCCTTCAAGAAGAGTGAAGCAGGTTTCACTGCAGGTGATCAGATTGCCTCCCAAATAGATAATATGTATAGGATGTGGTTAAGTATTTCAACAATAGAACAGGAAGAAAAAATATCACTTCATTAAGAAATTACAAGGCACGTATACAGTTAGGATTGTCACATAACTTGGCTACTCCACTCTAGTGTTAAAGCTGTTGTTAGTTGTTTCTTCTGTGACATGGTTCTGTTTAAGTGAATGAACCCCTCAGTGTGGGAACTTTAAGCTCACCTTGCAGCAAGAAAATGATGGAGTGAAACCAGCAGCCAAACTCCAAGCCTTTGTCAGGAACTGAAATAAAACACTTTTTTTTTAAGAGTTGGCTTTTTTTAGGATAGCGTGATGGTGTTAGTGCAAGCAGTAATTGCTGTTTAATATTCACTGCAGCAGCTGAACAGTGCTGTTCAGCATATTTCATAACAACCATAGTAACCATATTAACAGGCTGACGTGCTGCTTTTGCAGGCATTCTTTTTGTTCCATGAAATTAGCTAACTCCCTCCTACACGTGTTTTATCAAATGATAGAAGTCTCCAAATTTCTAACATGCACATGAATCATTATTTTATGATCCTATGCTCTAAAGAGAACCTCTCCTTCCGTGGAAAAGAAACAGTCAAAAAATCCCACTGTCTCTGATGTTAATGAACTTTATTAGACTGAAACCTACAGCAGTTTGCTAGTCAGCTCAGTGACAGAAATGTTCTCTGAGCTCTTGCCTGTCATCAACACAAGACAAATTCTATCTTAAAGATAAGAGCTTATTCACTTGGGAAGAAGAAAGAAATGCTTGTACTTTACTTTTAAACAAAAGACCATTTTGAATTTCTGTTGGCTTTTGGAAAGTGTTTTGAGCACACAGAATGCTTCTGGGCTGTTTATGAGCCAATGTCTTATTTTTTGGCCATGCACACTCACATTTATCTCTCTGCAAACCCTCTGTCTTTTCCACTTCTACTGCTTTATCTTTCTAATGAATATTATTATTTTTGATTAAATTCCCCTCATCAATTTCTCTCTGCTCTATCTACCTGTTTGACATATGAAAAAATTACTTTCTCGGGTTGTGCTTCTTTTTTGTTTCATAACAAGATCCTCTGTCCCAGGAAAAGTGTTTTTACCCACAGTTACAGGTTATGAGTTTAATGAGAGCAAAAATTAAGCAATTTCAAACATTTAATGAAGTATTTTACAGTTTATTTTTGCTAGAAATGGATGATAAACCCTCTACTTGTAGCTAAAACTATCTTTCTATCTTTACTGAAAACCTATTTGGAATCCTATTATACTTCAATAATTGCCCCAATTTTAGCTATATTTTTGTGTATATATGCTTTATTTTCTTTTATCTGTTTTTATGTATTTCTGTGTTTAACTGTCCATGGTTTCCACCTAAACAAATTTCTTTATGCATGGAAATATACCTACTAATGTTAACCTTAGGAATATGTTTATATGCTTGTAGGACCAAATAAACATCTGGTAGTTTCATGAAGCTTTAAAAGGAAGACATTATTTTTGCCATTCATGTGGCCAGATCTATTGAAACTAAAATGTTTAAGTGAAAAATGAGAAGTAAAAATTAGGAAAAGAAAAAAACAAACCCGCCACCCTAGACCAGAGATTTTAAGTGTGACCTTTTGTTACATTTTATTCTGCTAGAAAAGGAAATATGTCTGGATTTTTGTACAGAAACTGCACTGTAAGCATGACAACATTTTCACCAAACTGGACTTTACCCATGGAGTACCTATAATGTTCATTCTGCAAAACCTGAGACAGCAGACCAACAAAGTACAGTTGTAACCTTCAATAAACAGATTTGCAGTTATGGTACTATCAGTATGACTATCCTCACCTCCGTAGAGAGTCAATGGCTCTTAGATTTTAGATTTACGTGGTTAATGATGCAGTACTAACAAAAACCTAACTGTTTCTTGGATAAGTTGCATATGTGCAAAATTCTTAGCCTCCAGTTATGTCCAAAACTATTTTCTGAACATAAGCATACTGGACTCTGAGGAGATAATGTGTAAAGCAGTGTCAGGTATAGAAAGATTTAAAATGCTGACATGCTGCTTCACCAAAAGTATTACTTTGAAGGGTGTGTTAGCAAAAGGCATTCAAAACAATTTAAAGTGGTGCTGAAGTATCTGCTGTCTGGTCTTTTCATCTTAAATGGCTTTAGAGTGAGTAGGTTCCTCTAGCCCTTATTTCCTCTCCCCTCTTCCTGGTCTCTGTTTGGTTTTAGAAATGACCTAAGAACACCACTAATATAAAATACATTGTTCCTATCTGAATGACAAGTGTTTTTCTGAAAAAAAAGTGTGGGAAATTCTGAGTGAGTGTATGAAAAAGTACTAAATCATGCAAATAAAAAATGAGACAAGGAGAATTATGCAAGTGGCAAGGAAACTGAAAATTTTAAATGGCTAATCCTTGTCCTTTATTTTCAGTTTTTCTCCATGCTTTAGTGCATGATCACATAGCTAGGTACCAGATTTTGAAACACCTGCAGTCCTTTCTGCCAAAATAATATGCACAAAATCATCACAATAAACAGCAGAATCCGTCTTCTGATTTTTCATAATCAAATTTATTGAAGTTTGTATATGCTGTTCTTTTAACTCTTTCCTATCTGAAAGATGTTGTGTACTCTTTCACCTCCTCCATTTTTCCTACAATGACATTTTCTTGTGCAATTCCTATGCAGTTTAGGTTTGTTTTCCAAAATAATATTTATGGACCTCATTGATTTATCAGACTCATTTTCAGTTGGCTCTTGTTACGTGAGTAACTCCAAAATGAGATGCTCTTTTTTGAAGCTATCTGTGCTGGCACAGCACCTGTTTCTTCAGATTAGTCCGTTGTAAAGCCCCTTCTGGCTTGAGTGGGATATAAAGCATATAACCTAGTTTTGGCTGGCATAGACTTAATGTTCATTTTAGTAACTGGTACAGCGCTGTCATTTGGATTCAGTATGAGAATAATGATGAGAGTAATGTCGATAGCACACTGTTTTAGATGTTGCTGAGCCAAGGACTTTTCGGCGTCTCCTGCTCTGCCAGGGAGCAGGTGCACGAGGAGCTGGGAGGGAGCACGGCCAGGACAGCTGAGCCGAACTGGCCAAAGGGATATTCCATAGCACATAAAGTGCTGCCCGGGAGCCTGAGCGCTGTCGGTGAGGTGCAGCTCAGGTTTGCAGGGGCTCCGCCTCTCCCTGCAAAGGCTCGGGAAGCGCTGGAGGGGCGGGCAGCCAGCCCCCTCTCCTGGGCAGCCGGGCGTGCTGCACCTCCTGCTCCTGCCAGCGCATCCCAGCAGGCACAGATGGATTTCGGCCATCGGCGGTGACGGTGCTGCCCCCGAACATCCGCGCCCCCCCCCCCCCACCCCCGTACGCGCAGGCACTGCTGTGTCTATGGTAAGAAGTGACCGGGACAGTCATCTGTGGCCCAGCACGGCGACAAACACTGACTTGCAAGGAAAATCGGCCTCCCCCATCAAGCAAAAGGCATCCTGGAAAGGATGAAAGTCAGAAATTTATGTAGAAGCTGGATGCAGGAGGTGAGATGAAGTGCATGAACAGTGCACGCTGAAAAAAAGTCTTCAGATGAGTGAAATATCTTGTCACCGTTTGTTTGGTTGCCAGCCAGATTAAAATACTGCTCTATTCTTGTTCTTAGGGTTCAGTCTAGCAAGCTCATAACACTGAGCTATAAAGAGAAGGAAAAAGAAATCTATGAACATTTAAACAATAATGTCTGACCCACAACAGCTGTATTTGAATTACCTCCTATAGAGGCTTTAAAAAAGAACAGGAAACATTATTTCCAGACTTTTTTCCAGGAGTGTTTCCAGGAAATAACACACTGCAGGGCAAACCCCTACTTTTATGCAGCCATCTTTTTATCAGAGGAGGCATTTTCATCATCTGTATCATAGTGGACTGTAGTTTTCAGAAAACAGGGCTGAAGGCAATAGGTCAAATTCATTTGCATTGCAGACATTAAAGACTTCTTAAGTTACTGAAAACATATTGCATTTCACAATAATTTGTACCCATGTAGATTGATTTGGATAAAGACATTAGCTAAACAGTCATTCAGAGCATAATCTTTCTTCATATATGTATTAGAGAGAGATGTTTCACGTGTAAGTGTAAAGAACCCATTTTACTCCCTTTTATGTTAAGACTGCATTCCACTGTAATTTATTTTTAGTAAATGGTTCTGCAATTTTAAAATCATGCCGTTTCTCATAGTGATGTATTTTGTATAATCTTACACTGGCACATATCGATAGTAATACAAGTGAGAGAACACAATTTATATAGCCACTATATAGACAAGAAAATGCAAGTTAAAAAGGTAACAAAACTATCAGATTCAAAAAGTTAATCTTAGATTTAGAAAATTAAGCTTTTCTATATGTTAAGAAGGTGTTGATAATAATTTGCATTTTTAACTAAGAGTTCTTAGTTAAAAGAATTCTTGTTGCATTAAATTCCTAAAAGAAACTACTTTGGCTTAAAGGAGACTGTAAACATAAAGTGTTGACAGCTTGAGACGCTTTATGTTAAAGCTAATTATTTCAGTTGCAAAGTCTTGTGCTTGGTAGAACTACTTAAAAAGGAAGAGAGGCTGCTCTTCTATGCTATATTGAACTCTGCTCCCTACTACAGAAATGGGGAACCAAATGCTTGTTTTTTTCAGTCTGTTATGGAAATCTAAAACTGTCCTTGTTATAGTGGGAAATCCCATCTTGGTAAAGACCATAGAACAGTGTAGGCAGCTGTGGGCTGCAACCTTTGGCATTGTATGTGGGAGCTGGATTTGATTTTTGAGGTGTGTTTTGACTGGTAGTTCATTTAAGGAATGAACTACCCGATTCCCTTTCCAGTACACAGGAGAAACCCTTGAGCATCGTCTCATGGTGTTGAGCCCACAAAACTGTGTCTTTTGTGGGTGGACAGGTTTTGATTTTGAACTTGTACCTTATTAACAATTGGAGTTGTTGCCAGGGTTGTGGCTTCACTCACATATGCCTCTTTTGCTCAGGAACACCTCAACTTCTCTTGAAACCCTCCTGCCTTGGGCGTTGTTACATCCTGCCACACACTTGTAGGCCAGGTCATATGTGGTGGGCATGGCATGCACGGAGAAAGGGCTGATGGAAAAGGTCTCTTCATCCTGGGTTCAGTGACTTCTTTCCTCTTGTTTACAGTAGGACCATGCTGCAGTTATGCATTTCCCAAGTGTGTTCACTGTTACTTCCTTGCTGGGAATTACTGTCTTGTTCTCCTTCTGTGATTGCCCCTGAGGGGGAGAAACATGTAGGCAATTAATGGGTGGTTATTTAGCTCCAGGCTGGCATCTGCTACTGCACAATGGCTTTGACAACTCAAACTTTTCCCACACCAGGCAGCAGCTATGCCAAAAGCTGGGGTCTGACCACCTGTGGCAGCAGATGTTGCTTGTAAGAGTGGTGGGCACCTGGGTGCTTTATTACCAAGTATTCTGCAGATGCATCGGCTGGTAAAGAGGTGCAGAGGGTCATCCGTCTTCAGCTCATTTCAGGTCTTGGGAAGCTTTGGAAAATGTCCACACCTCTGTTTCTTTAATCACTGTGTTTGCAGAGACTGTTCCTAGAACCTTCTTTAGGGGTACAGGATTTAAAAGCCACTCTGTTGAGCTGCATATGATGAAGACAAAGTTACTTGTGTTTGAGGGTAGTAGCTAGATTTCAGGAGGGCTGGAATAGGGACTCTCAAGGGTGGATTTTTCTTGGAACAATAATTTAACAAGTGAAGCATCAGTTGAAGGGAAGAATACTTAGCTTACCCTTGTACCAAATAAAATAATAAATTTGAAAGCTACATATGAAGACTGAAAAGTTAATACACCACACTTTATGCAGCTCTGGGACAGAGACTGAGAGGCAGGGGCAGAAATGCAGTTCAAGGCAATTAATGCAAAAAGGGGTTTAGACAAATGAATGGACTACAAATGAAGAAAAAAAAAGAAGCATAGTAAATAAGTAATATGTAGATCCTGTCTTATATTCTCTTCTGCGCAGAAGTTGCATTCAGCTGTAATTAGTTTGTAATAAATGGTACTGCATATTTAAGTATCTTACTGATTTTTAACAGCAAGAATATGTAAAGTTTTATGAGTGGAGAGGTGCAGAAATCTGCATATGCATCCTATGGCTTTCATAAATATCCATAGATGTGTTCCCATCAGGAGGTGGTAAAGAGCTCAAATCTGCAGCCAGCATCAGTAGTCCATGTTCTGAGCACCAGGTAACAGCCTTCAAAGAGATATCAGCTTCCAAATGAGAAATTTTCAGACAAAGTTTGTTTTAAAAGTATTATTTGCCTGACCCTCTATGTAGAACTAAAGTTAGCTTGTTTATTTTCTTCTCAGCCTTTGGGATCTAAGCCTAGATGATTTTTTTCTTT